>JABUQX010084935.1:0-14698 GCA_015478945.1 Trachelipus rathkii | reverse complement strand
CCCCTTCAACCCATTAAGAATATAATATCCCCAATAAGGATTCTTACATAACGATACAGCCGAGAAACCTATAGAGAGAAGCTTCATCTCATTGCCTATAAAAACCCATTTAAGTCCATCAGTCACAAATGTCAAACCACGCCCTCTTTTTATTTACCTTTAAATCAAGCTTTTCATCCACAGCCCTTAGCTTCAATAGTCCAAACCACCCCACGCGGGTGATCTGGTTTACATACATTCTTTTGCTACTTTTAGCACAACTGGCATAGCTTCCTGACTTCGCACTAACTAACAACATTCTTCCTTACATCTTGGGGGCCCCAGATTTGTTCAAGATATGAACATTGCGTTCAATCAACGCGGAATTTAATCTTAGGCAGAACAGCTCTTAACATACTTTATGCACTTCAATTGTTCTTGTTACTAATAACTCTCACCTCCATTAATCGAACCCTTTACTCCTTTCTGCCTTTACATCGTATCATGCAGCTTCCCTCCATCCAAGCCCTGCCTAGCTTTCATCTTTCCATTTAAGACCCCAAACATAATGATCCTGGTGAATCCCACCTTCCTACCCCTCACTGAAATTTCCCAAAATCCAAGACACCGATACAAGTCTTCACACATTCTCCTTCTTCAGACCAACACAAAATCAATGTTCATACCTTTTCCACTCCCTCGATGATACCATGGCCATCTACCACTACCCAACACCAAACGTCTAGCAACAACTGAACCTATACCAGAACCCCCCGCAAAAACTACTTAATTATCGCGACTGACTCATCTTTTGATCTTTAAAAGCAACAAAGTTATCATTAAACACACATCACAGTACCTCTCTCTTCACACGAAATCAATCACCCTGTCACCTCACACCATTCTCCATGTTCTCCCGCACACCACAAAACCCCCACCTGGTACCCAATCCTTTTTCAGTTGAAGTACAACCTCAATTGTCACAGACCAATTCAGGTACCAGCCCAGAACCACATCATTGAAGTGCCTATTCACCCACTCCAGGCGACACCATACATATCAGATTTGCTGATCCCCCCCAAAAAATAGCGTTACTCTTTCGAAGGCATTCCCTCCGATGGCCCACCAAGTTACGTAACAACCCTGCCAGAGTCAACAATATTCCTGCACAACTTTAAAAATTCACCATAATTAGACACGCATCTCCTCGGACGCTCACCAAAAACAGCACAGTCCTTACCATACGAGCTTTCAGAACTGTACACACAGGAGCACTCATCCAACCCAATCTGCAACACCCATACTCTCCCCAGCCATTCTACACTTCGGCTTCCACCACCCAAGACACACACCCATATTTTCAGCAGCCACACCAAGCTTCCATTCTTCAACCGTTCTATCCTCTGTTCATCTTTGCTTATATATTCAGTCACGCCCGAGAACAACTACAAATCATTGCCCTTTATTAAATACATCAAATCACCTCAACTCGTCTTCGTCTCCTCACCTCAAACAATAGTTACTTCCTCTGACAAATTCCAGCCATAGTTACCACAACTACGATTCATAACCATTTACGGCCGAAAACATTAGAAGGAGCCCCTCTTACAGTCAGAGATAACGGACCTCCTCGAGAGCCCATGGCATTGAAAGAAATTATACCTAGCAAGAGAACTACAACTGTGCGGTAAGGGCAGCCAACCTAAGACTACCCATTCCGCTCTCCGTCGACCTTCTACGAAACACGCCGGACATTACGATAACAATGTGGGCAATCTATCGCTCCCCCACACATAGGGATTGGGATCTGTAAGGCTTGTCATGCTAGGTGTTGTCTAGAAGAGAGATGGTGTCGCACTTCAGATTATGTGGTAATGATATGGGTAACTGCGTCAGACTACATCGTCAAACCCTTCTTATAGTCGAGGTGATAAGTGTCCTTAAAGAATATGATTATTTGCCAAAAAGAGAAGAGACCCAGCACCATAGGGTACTATAATATAGATACTATATAATATTACATATAATAACTATAATAATTATATAGAATAAAAATTACCTATTATATATACTATTATTATATAATAAAAAGTATATATAACTATATTTAATATATATTATAATATATATATAAATATAATATATACTATAATATACTATATTTACTATAGTATAATATATATATATCATCTATCTTATCTATATAGTACTCTAGTATCTATTCTCAGGGATGTGCCGACATGAGCATGAAAAGCGAATACCGAACTACACTCCCGGCCTAAGGTATTCAGGGCCGAATAGGCGAATATTGCGGCCGAATAATCAAGCTTCGGCTATTACGGACCGAAGTATTATTTCAAAGTGTCGGTCATCAATAATTGGGGAACCATAAAGAAACTTACACATGCGTGCCAACGAAAAAAAAGGTCCTCGCAATTCATTTCATTGGAATGGACTGCCCCTGTAGCCAGATTAATGAAATTGGTCAGCGCTGATTCCATATAAATATTCTTCGGATTTGCTGTCTCATATTCGTAGTTTCGTTTACCCTGAATGCTACCTTCATGGATCCCTATTTATTTGCGTATTCCCTTAGGAATGACAAAATTCATGTGCGCACTACGTAACCTTCTATAGACGTTACCTTTCCGCATATATCTACAGGACCCAGTGAGCAAGTTTACTTGGCGGTCGATAATTCGGGAAAGCACTGTCGAGGTAACTTTGATACGTTCTACATTGTATCGAACCGGATGCCCAATCGAACCTTGGCATGATTGTCCTATCCATCCGAATCCCTGGAAATACACCAGTCGGCCCCCTGGTCCGTGTATTGTTCACCCAGAGCCCTGTGAAGCTGAAACGATCGTGTGTATCGAGAGTTGGTGATTTTGCCGAGAAAGAGTATCGCCGCAGCCGGTGGCTTCAAGGCTGGATGAAATATGATTAATCGGACCATGGCCAGAGTAACCATTTGTTCTCCCGCTCACGCAGAAGCCAAAAGTGTGAAGAGCTCTTCCAGTCAGATAGCGCCCATAACTCATTGATGTATTGCAGTGCTGAACTTCGCCAACGGTAAGCTACGACTCGCTATGGGACTCCCAGCATACGGATGCAAGGTGAGTGGCGGATGTTTAGTTGGACCACTTCAGAGCAGTTCAACAGGTGTGCTTGTTACACAGACGGCAAACAGGTTTGCTTCAGTTATCCAGTAGGGTTACTCCCCCGGCCTCGGATGAGAGAAGGTGTGCAATAGAATGGCAAGACAGTGTTGGAGAGGCTACAATAGTCAAGGGTACATGGACTGGCTTAGTAAGCCATGCAGTCGACCTCAATACTGCGTAACGAATTTTTGCAGCTCGGTACGGGCAAGCAAAGGTTTCACCAAATATTTATAACTGGCTTGCCTGTGCTATTAGGGCAGCGGACGGCAAAGATTCTCGTGGACCAAGAGAGAATCGGCCCCGGGGGAACCTTGACGCCAGGTGACAGGAACATACCTGTACCGTAGAAACTACCTTGTAAGAGAGAGAAGAAACATGTATCTTACCATCCACTACCAGTGAAAACTCGTGGGTTGATGAAACAATTTGTGAAGTGTGAGGCCTTGGACAATCTGCTGGTGAATTGCTTCCCGCTATATAATGCACTCAACGTTTACATAGATGCTGCGAGTGACGAGAGAAAGAAAGCTGGTGATATTTGCATGGCCACGACCCCTCCGCGCCACTCCCCTCCGTATGATGGCTATTTGCTACGAACATGCGACTGGTGGGTTAGAGGCAAGAGGCAAGTGGAATGCTTTTTAAGAGGCCTAGCACAGATTTTCTAGAAGGAGGGGAACCCAGGATGAAGCCAGGAGAGCCATCTAACATTCGTACGGACTGCTAGACAGTTTTCATTTACTCATGGATTGTCCGAGAGTATAAAAAGTTGCGTGGAAAACTACTTACCTTTTCTCACCTAAGAAAAATTTACGGATAACCTAGGGGCGATGACCGTTGATGGGGTTTAGCAGGGTGAACGACATCATCAAGATTTAAGTTAATGGAGAGACGTTACTTCAGGACAGTGGGATAGTTCAATATGATGGCCGGACTATTCGTTAGAGATATGAAATAGACGGGAAAAAATATAAACCAAGAAAAACGGGCTATGCACAGTAGATCGGTCTAATGAGGAAAGTTACTACCTCGTCGGGTACTCGTTTACATTAACTAACCAATTCACTTCGAATACATTCCATTGTACTGTCCCTCATTCCTCTTTATTCGCAGCTCCATATTCACTTAGACTATCAATAGCACTATCACCTACGCATCTACATCATCGAGCTCGACATCAGATCTCGGATCGCGCACTATAGGAGACGTCGATACTCACTACACCACCTCACGCCTAATTTAATTGCAGATTTTTGCTTTCGTCTCCAGTGCATTTAGACTTGTACACGCACTTACCTTATCAACGCTCCACAACACGATAAAATGCTACAGCCACTGCCGCCAGACTGCATAATCCTAAATAGTCTAAGGACATTACAACGTCCTCTAGACATAGAGATAATTAACACCATCATAGTACTACAGACTACACTTACATCCTCACTACTAAGCAATATACAGCATCTATACACCACGCTAACTACCTTAACTGTCGTATGGATGAACCTTACTTATCGCTAACTCTACCCCAGATAACAATCAGACTACAGATGTCATCAGATCTGCTCGCATACACGCGACAGCACAATGAGCATCCTATAGACAATCAAATATCGAACCTTCTCCAGAGCGACGCACTTAATTAACTATATATACTAATAATCTGTACTCACTCATGCATAACCACAATCACATATATAATGCTCCGCACCCACTTTACCTCATCTGCCCTACACATTCTACAACTCCTCTGATCTCCATCACCACTATCTGCTGTATCTACGAACGCACGACATACTGACCCATACTAACTGTATCTACCCTACTTCCGTACGAACAATACTTTCATCACGCCCCAAGTTCCAATATCAAACCCACCCTCACTATATCAAGTTTCTGTAGTATACCAAACTGAAACCCTATACACCCCATAAATCACTCGTTATCAATATGATATTCAAGACCTAACGGATACAACACCTCGTTGAACCACAGGCACGCGTAAAACTCATAAAATTCTTACAAATCTGTGTTAACACCACGAAATATCCTCACAAATGCGATGTTCGCATATGCAAAAACGATTCATTTTTGGACCGGAATCAAGCACATCAATAAAATCAATTGTGAAACCCCCGATCCAAGAGCCATTTATGTTTCACCAGGCGTGTCTATATTACAAAGTAATAAAACAAGAAAAGAAATCACTATTCCTCTACCGCGAGCACAAGACCATTCACATATTCCTCCAGTTAAATGCCAAAACTTGAAAGTTCTCAGTAGGCTCTAAACGAGATTAACTCAAACCCTTCATCTTGAATAAGTATACTAAGGTTAAAAATACCTAGAAAGATTAGCGCAATTCTCCATATTTCAGGGGATACTATATTCGGTATGTGGCTTCTAAATATTCCTCCTGTTCTAGACTATTCTTGTCACATTTCGCACTGATATGGCGGGCTTGGAGCCTGAAAGGGTGCGTCGCACCCGACGGCAACTAAAGGCCCCCACCCCCCCACGCGACACCCCAAAGAAACAGAAACCCAACACCCGGCCACGACACCAACCTGAAAACCCAACCAAAGGGCGCCCACCACAACAACGGGCTCCCTGCCCAGACCCCACCATGACACCACAACACGCCAACACACCAACCAAGCCCACCAAAAGCTCGCCAAACCCCCCACCCCACAAAAAGGCAAGCAACGGACCCCAATAAGAACACCATGATTATCATGCGTTGCCTCATAGCGGGAGAGGCGAAGGATTCACTGTTCGAATTTCTCAAAAGGTGCCCCGCACGCCCACCGGCCCCCAGGACCCCACCGCCCAAGCCCACAAAACACCCGCTAACCAAAAAGCAGGAACACAAAGCCGCAAAACGACCCCCCAACCACCCGGAAACAGCCCCACCCCCCCCCACACAGCGGCAGGAGAAGCCAAAAAAACCAACCCAATTATATGCAAGTTTTTTCAAAATTCAAAAAACTATTTCAGTGTTTTTCCACCAATTTGGAAAGGGAATAACATTAGGCTTCACTGTGTTAGTAAAGTTAGGCAAATTATCCATAGTTGTTTATTTCTGATTGCTAATTTCCGATGTAGCCTCTTTACTTTTTATGTCCAATAATCACATCGTCAGAGAAGAAAGGGACTTTCTTTTTTCACTCTCACCTTCTTTTTCTGACTGACGATTTTGATTGCCACAATTTCTTGTAAAACTCAATCCATTAAAGTATGAGGAGAGCGTGTAGAACCTTCAGCGTTCACTTTCCCCACTTACGTAAATCATCGTCCAGCAGAAAGTCAAGGAGTTAAATTTTTTCATGTTATTCTGCTTCCAGTGCCTGGCAAAAGACCCATATTTCTTTACTGATTTTCTGGCTTCTGTTGAAAAAATTAGCTTGAATCGCAGATCTAAGGAAGTAGCTACACACAAAGATTTATCACATAGAAACAGAAAGTCATTTTTTCTACTGGATTTCTTAGCTCATTACAAACGAGTGTTAATTATCCACTGAGCTATTTGCTTTTTAATGTGCCTTATTTTAAAAATAAGATTTCATATACTAAAATGAAGGCACACATCACCCATACTTGGCCGCCGACTGATTCACTTACAGATTTCACTGACATTTGTATTTAGAATTGTAGTGTACAAATGGCTCAAGTAAATCATATTTTGCACTACCCAAACAAGGTAACACTTTTCTGCTCTCGCATTCATGGCAGACGATATTGGACGGGGAACCTTTTGTCATCAAACAAATCTATTTAGCATAATCCATAAGTTCTGATATCCACGTTGCAGAACGTCTGGAATTACGAATTTAATGGTGCTTTGACATATAAGTGCATCTGTAACAGTCTTAAGCTTTTGTCAGCCTGCCGTCTGCTCTGAATGGTGTCTTAGATAAATCATATAGAGGATCTGCTTCTGCAATCAAGTAGACTACAATAATCTTTACACAGACTATCCTGACATTATATACTGTAATCACCATGAATGAAATAGTACTGCAACACTGTGAATTAAAACAATGGAATTCGCAGACTAGCAAGCCCTTCTACCCTCGTATACCAGCTGCCATGTGTGTCATTATCCGCCTTATCACTAATCATGACATTCTATTCTCTTCCGCGATATGAATTTGAAAAATAGTCAAAGGCCAACTGATACCTACGGATGTGCAACAAAATGACCAACAAGTACTTATTCGCCAGACTGGCACAAAATGTTGACAAAATATTTATTAATTTTCTTTCCAACGAAAATTTAAGGTTTCTAAAATTTCAATTTTAAAATTGAAATCACCATTATCCATTATAAATTGACGTACTTCTGATTCTTAACCAAAAAGCTCAAATATTCGAGCCTCGAATAAGTTCGGCAAAAACGCAAACCGAAAATGACCTCGAGAAATAACTCGGTTCTTTGGAACGAAAATTAGGCCGAATACCGATAGCTGACTCGATCTTTAATCCGACAGTACTTCGGCAGCACTCCCTATTTATATGTAACCACGATATACCTAATAATAATAAATAATACCCCCCTACCTATAATAATTATATATATTATATAATATATATATACTATATATATCTACTTTTAAGATTTGTATAATATATGATTATATAATATATGATTAGAATAATATAATATATATATGAGGTCATAATATATATATATTACTAAAAGTGTAGTTATCTGTATAGAAAAATCAGGTCAAAGTGAACAGTTTGCGAAGGAGGAGATGAATGGGGACTTAGAAGGAGGAAATAGGAAGATCTTCTGAAAGAAATGTTCATGAGAATGTTAAGGAATGATAATTAAGGGGAAACCTGCTATAGAATACATGGAAGGGATGGATAACCTTTTGTAATTGATGAAATGGATTGTGAGGGGGCTGTGGAAACGAACACTTCGACAAATCTGCACCAATATTAACAGTACCGACAGACCGGGAAAAGGTTGATAAGTGAATGTGTGTGCGGTTTTGTGGTGCCAGAAAGGAATTAGGTATTCTTGAGGGACTGAGGTCACTTCAGCAAGGGGAGGTTGGGCTGAGTGGAAAAGTTGCCAAACGATGGTTAAATCCTGCCAGTATAGATGAAATTACTGGTTTGACAATGCTGGTACTCGCACGCGGAGGAGACGGGATTGTTGACTTGTTGAGGTATGAAGATTCCGCTCATGTAATACGAAGCGTTTATGAGAGAGAATCATGTAGCTCGAGGGATTAGGAGGAAGAGCAGTTAATAGTACCCACTCTATATGAAAGGTAAAGTGAAGATTTAAGATCCCGCAAGCACGCAGATTTGGCTGGAGAATTTGTTCTTTTTCTGAGGTTGTAGGGAGACTATTGCTCCGGTATTTGGTGCGAAAGAATGGCGACTCGCAGTGAATCGTAATAGGCACCTCTTCTGTATTGGTGAAGAAACAAGGTTGCGTTGGAGTGGTAGAGGATGTGGCGATTCAAAATCTTTACATTGAAACCAAATGAGGAGAAAGAAGAAAGAAATTGATTCTCAGGTTTTCACAGCTTTTATGGCAATTGTGAACAAGCGTATGCATAGGATTAATAAGAGAGAAGTCTATGGCAGGTCTCACGTACAATATATGAGTGTTGGTACGGTAGCTTCTGAGATGACATCAAAAGTATCGCTATGCGAAGTGGAAAGGCCATGTGCTACGAATAAAATGTGACTGCGGCATTTTCAAAGTGATGGTTTTCTCACTGCAACGAATAGATTGTGGCGGGATGTGTGTGTGCTAGGTGTGGTTCGCGCTCTCTCCTTAGATATATGGCTGATGTTCACTCGACATCGCCAGCTAGAGATGACATACCGATCGCGATGGAGGTCCATAGTGGTGTGGCATGTGGGGAGAATTCCGCGCCAGAGAGAAGACGAGAGATAGAATCTACCAAGACACGTTAATAAATATATAGCATAGAGTCGCTGCGCTCCATCTCCGAGCGTCTGATGATCCGCCAGTATTTGCCTAGGCAAGAGCCAGCAGAGTAGGTGTAGTCGGGCAGCCAAACCAACAACCAGTGCTTAGCCCTTAGTCGCCTTCTTACGACAACGACAGACATCCCGATATAGCAATTTCTTTCTCCCCACAATAGGGATATAACAGTGAGTAAATGATGTCTGGTAGAGTTGTCTAGAAGAAGGCCGCAGCCGAGGACGTTAAGTGTGTGTATAGATATGTTTGGATAAGATTGGTTTGTCGTAAAGATGTTGCCTTGGGGCGTTGGCATGAGTGTGTGAAGAAAGGAACGCAACAGGAAAATGCGGAACATATAAAAAAATAGGAAGGTAATTTCATCGCTTCGGTAGCGAGATATGTAACTCTCTCTATAAACCTACATATATATACTATTACCTATCTAATATAATATATCCTATATCATATTATAATATATTATATACTTATAATATATATATAAATACTATATATAGTATATATATCTATATAACTATATATATAATATTATTATATACCTTATATATTATTATATACTATTATAAATATAGCACCAATCAAAGAAAACAAAAGGACATGTGTATGCCCCTTCATCGATGTTATCGACTTTGAAAACTTCGCATACAGAGAACAAGATGAAGGAGCGAGAGGATATGCGTTTGACCTTGGGAGCTTTATTTAAAAGGATTCCATTGTTCTGGGGGCTTTGATAAGAGAGACCTTACCCAAGCCCTTTCAGTAAGTTTGAGGAATGCCTTCTGTTGCGAACTTGTACCTCTTCTGTATTACTCACTGAATTTTTCCCACCCACACACACATTCATTAGCATGAGATTAGTCACTTCAAATTTTTTTGGTTCTGTAACGCATTTAATTGTAGATCTTGAATTGCCTTTTTCATTCACAAAATATATGCATTTAATTTAGATTTTAAGTTTCCATATTCTACCAAAAAGTATTTGAATAGGATATATTATATGCTCTTTTGTCTTAGAGCTTATTTATATCTATGCATAGTGTTTTGTGTTAATTGGTATCATTTGTCCTCCACTTCCGCTAGCTTTTTTTGTTCCTGTAGTCTCTTTGGGAAAAAAATTCTAGTTTTTTCATCCATTAAAAAGTATTCTGACGTGTAACAGGATAATATCATAATAATAGTAGTATATAATATATTCGATCTTTATATAGTATTAATACATATTATACTATTAAATATATTTTATACGATAATTATATTATATATTACTATATATATATATACTCTATTATAATATTTATATATATATATATATATATATATATATTATACTACATATATATATATATATATATAATAATATACTCCTAATATAATATATATAAATATATATATACTATCTATATATATATAAGTATTATATATTATATATAATAGTATATTATATATATCTATTATATAATATTTATATATAAATATATATATATTTATTATTATTATATATAATTATTATATAATATATATATATATATATACAACCTATTATATATATATAATATTATATATATAATAATATATAATAATATATAATATATATATATATATATCTATTAATATAACCTATATTAATATATATATGGAATGACAGATACGTTAACCCCTCCCCTAGATGAGAGCATGATGTAAGTCGAAAGAAAAGCCCCCTACATCTTCCTATCATATTCTTAAATGCGAACCCGCCGCATCCAAAAATTCCACCCTAGGGCTTCACAACACCTGGACAAAACCCCACTGTGGTATCGTTTCAATGTAAGTCATATCTATGGGCCAGGCCCACAACTATGCCCCCTCACAACCCCCCCCCCCCCTCACCACCTCCTCTTATCCACCTTTTTCTTTGGCATCTACCAAACACATCTTTTTCTTTCAGAAGACACTCCTTTACTGACATCGTCAACTTTTATTTTCTGTCCCCACGGCCGGATCAGAATCTGCCAGCACTTCACCCCTTGGATATTCCGACCTTAACCATCCCTCGACCTTTCATTCATCCATTCTGTATGAACGACCAAACCATGTTAATGTAGGCTCATTTATACCCTTGTTCACACCACACAACTCCCTAACACATTCATTCACCATTTTATCAATTCTTCTCACACTTAACACGCCCCAAAGATTATCCATCTGAGAAAATTGCACCTTAGATTCGTACCTCTTATTCCACACCATAGTTTCACTACTATGCATTAACACCGGTAACAACATACCCTCATGCAGAACCCTAACGCACTCAAGACTTGTCCCTTTCATTCACCAAGGGTTTAATTACATCAGCCACCTTCCTACATTCACAACTCTACTATTACATTCTCATCCTTCCCTTTTTATTACAACATATAGCTAAATATTTAAATTCAGATTACTTTTTATTTTCAAATTGCTCACCATCCACATTGATTTCACACCTGCGGACTCTCCTCACCCACTACCATCACCTTAACCTTGCTCTTATCTACATTTACTTTCATACCCCTCTTTTTACACATCCTATCAAACCACTTAACCAATCCTCTCAAACTTTCTTCAGATTCGCTACACAAAATCAGATCATAAGCGTACAATAAACAGGGCACCCTCTACTCTTTTCCATTTGCTCCATAAGTACTAGCACTCTTCCCCTACCACCCCTCCTCTAAATTCTCCGTTAACATCACCTCACCATCATCATACAAAAAAGAAGCATTTAGAATACGCACATTCCTACCACACCATTATTAATATTAAACCATCCATTTTCCACTCCATTTATTCTTACACACCTTTCATTATCGACATACATACTTTTGACTTCATTCTAAAGCCTACCACCAACGCTATATATCACTAACACCTGCCGCAGTGCTTCCCTATTAGTCTTGTCATACGCTTATTTATTGCAAGTTTATAAAACCTAAATACAAATTATTCTTCTCTCTAATTTTCTCAATTATTTGTTTTGAGGTGAAGATTTGATCTACACATTCTTTACCACCTCTAAATGCACCTTGTCTTAGTCAATTAGTCCCTCCACGCACTTTTTCAACTAAACTACCAGCATATATCTTCCCTACAACACAATACTCTAATTCCCCTATAGTTCCAACAGTTTCCCTGATCTCCTTTACCCTTATATATATATATATATATATATATATAGTATATATATTATTATATATATATATATATATATATATATTATATACTATATATATATATATATAATATATATAATTATATATATATATCTAATATATACTGTTTATCTATATATATATATATATATATATATATATATATATATATATATATCTTTACTTTTGTCGCCTCCCACTCCCCTCCTACGAGAAGCGGGCAACCTATTATGAGATATTTTGGGTTGTCGATGGTTTGGGAAAGGCATCATTGACAGTTGGGGAAGAGATCTCTAAAATAATCAGAGTGGAGCCGTGAAAGCATTACCCGTGTTTGGGGGTCCAAAGTTTGTGCACTATTGGAGAGTTCTGGTGGTCCTGCTTGAAGTACGGTATTGCTTGGGTATGTGAAGATAGTTTCCTGGATCATTTGTGTGGGAATGTGTTTAATGATGAGTGTCGGGTGGTGGTGGAGGTAGATTGTTGTATATAGTAGAATAGTATTTTTCTGGTGCAACCTTTTTATTTCTAAGTGTAGGGGGTTGCAGTGTTTGATGTAAGGGGTGATCTGTTGATAGTGATCTGCCATAGGTATGACATCCTACCATGTCGAGATGGGCCCCCTATTGGTAGGATTTTTGTTTCAGTTTGAAGATGATGTTTAGGTGTGGTGGGGAGGCAGCCAACCAGTTATTTTCCTAACTTTATTTTCGACTACTTTGAGCTTCTCAATATTAGTCTCTGATACTGTGGGAGCCCAGGCGGGGCATGCGTAGTTTAAAGAGGGGCGAAGACATTGTCTGTATACTATTGAGTTTGTTTCCTTGTTATCCAAAGTTAGTTCCTGTTATTGCCTTCATAGCGTTTAATTTAATTGTGGCTTTGGATGTGATGTTTATGTGAGATGCAAATGTCATATGTGGATCGAATATCAATCCTGAGATAGTAGGTTGTCTGTTTATAAGAAGTCTATTATTTAAAAGATGAATTGTTGGATGTTTATGAGATTCTCTTTTTAAATACATTAATATATATATATATAATATATTGATTATATTTATAATATATATATATATATATATATATTTCTATTTTAAATATATAAAAAGTTGATAATTTCTTTATAAGTTCTGTAAAATATATAATACATATTTATAATATTTTTGACCATCAATATGCTATACTATAAATATATAATAATATTAATCAGCTTGACTACACTTTCTGGAAAGATCAGGGAAAGTCAGGGGAAAGTCAGGAAAAAAAAAAAATTGTCTAAGGGGAAAGTGAGGGAAACGCTTTAAAATATGCTGAAAGTCAGGGATTCCAAAATAGTCATGAAAAGTCAGGGAATTTATAAAATTTCCAAACATATGAAAGAATGATCCATGACCAAGTTGCATATTTTTGAATATAATTATTTTTCCTTAAACTGAAACATGTTGGAATGAAAATGAGAATGTATTTGATAAGTGAAATTGAAAAGGATGGGCGAGGAATGACATTCAATAAATCTACTTCTATATCACTGTTTCTTTTTCTAATTTATGTAAATGTTACCTACTATCTTCCTATTCTGTTCGTAGAGGGTGTTCCAAGTTCATTCTTCCGATTGAAGGTGATTGGTATTGGATGTGTTTTAGACTGTATGACTTATTTGACTTAATCTGTTTAATATCTTTTTCTTTTTAAGGGAATTATACTTTTTGAGGTTTTTTTTTTTTTGAGGTTTGACGGAGGGGATTTTTGATTTTTGTGCAGTTGAAGGATATTTATTATTTTTTATAATGGACTTCAAGCAAAAAAAACTTAACTTTAACCGATCAGTGGTTGGACGTCAACTGAACCTTGGTTCATTTCTGTTCAGCAGTATTTACAAATGTCTCATACTTAAATATTATGGAAAGATTCTAAGTCCAGTAAGAATGCCTGCTACAACCACAACTAAGCTTTTTGCAATTAGATTTACATGACAAACTTGAATGCCAGACTGTGCAATACAAAATGAGCAGAAAAGAATATTAGAAAGATATCCTCAATGAAGTAAGCATAGCCTGTCCAATGGGCTCTCATCATTTGGATCTATGTATAG
The DNA here is from genome assembly GCA_015478945.1 of Trachelipus rathkii. NCBI lineage: Eukaryota > Metazoa > Arthropoda > Malacostraca > Isopoda > Trachelipodidae > Trachelipus > Trachelipus rathkii. The sequence continues at coordinate 319 of JABUQX010084935.1, read as the reverse complement.
TTTCATACAGCCAGAAAAGGGAAACGAAAGATTTGATTTATTGGCTTAGAGGCATTGTACACCAATAACTGAATAACTCATAGATTCTGTTGCTGAGAAAGAAAATGCACAATACTCTACTTTGCAGTTTGCAGTGAAGCTGCTTCTACCCCTTGAATTAATAATTCAAAATATTTTTTGGATGGTGATTGTCCTTCTGAGAGACCTGATGAGTTTTTTTCTTCTATAGCACCTTAGAATCAATGTTATGCGGAATGGAATTGTGGCAAATTATTAAATTAGGACTTGATATTTTCGCATGGAAATGGGACAGTGGAAG
>JABUQX010084934.1:25000-35961 GCA_015478945.1 Trachelipus rathkii | reverse complement strand
TGTATGTATGTATGTATGTATGTATGTATGTATGTATGTATGTATGTATGTATTAAAAAAATACTACGTCCCCGTAATTAGGACGAATCCATAAGTTCCTCAAAGTTTACCTGCGACACGCTTTAAATAAGTGCCTCGCCGTTAGAAGGTAAATAAAGAAAATTTATTATTCCTAAACGAAACCAATCTCGAGCACGAAAAAGTTCGTTCCTATATTTGCGAGAAAACAAATTCCCGCCATTTTTTTCCCTTTCAAATTGCCCGCCAAATTGTACAACATAAAGAACAAAAAAAAGACCCGCCAATTATTCATAACTGTGTGACAGTCTGTCTGTCAAGTTACTCGCTTCCCGCGCTGCCTTCACAATGTTTTTACATATTCATTAGGAAAGCCTTTTTAATGTAAGGAAATAGGAAATATATTTCAGGAGAGATTGAAGAGACTAGTTTTTAATGGAAAAATTATTGTAATTGTTTCTGCCTTTGTTTTTGCTTTTCTTTAATTAGTTTCTTTTGCAAGACTTAATAAACAGAATAATTTATATATACTCCTACATTAATTTTTGAAATATTGTGATGGAGTAAAGAATAAATTCTCTCTCTCTCTCTCTCTCTCTCTCTCTCTCTCTCTCTCTCTCTCTCTCTCTCTCTCTCTCTCTCTCTCTCTCTCTCTCTCTCTCTCTCTCTCTCTCTCTCTCTCTCTCTCTCTCTCTCTTTCAATGTATATATGTTTATAATGATTGAATATATCTATCTATCTATCTATCTATCTATCTATCTATCTATCTATCTATCTATCTATCTATCTATCTATCTATCTATCTATCTATCTATCTATCTATCTATCTGTATATATATAATTGTAAAAGCATAGATATATATGTATATATATATATCTATATATATATATATATATATATATATATATATATATATATATATATATATATATATATATTCTAAAACAAGCAATCAATGCTTTTTAAATTTTATGAACACGATCTTAGCTTACATGGGATACTGTCAGTTTACAGAAAGGCAAATACAAACAAATTATAGTATTATTACTACTATTATATATGGGGAATATATAATATATATGGTATAGGCAGGGAGTATATATATATATAGTATATATATATATATATATATACATATTATTTCTATTATATATATATATATATATATATATATATATATATATATATATATATATATATATATATATATATATATATATATATATATATATATATATATATATAGTTGTAATATTTTTTTAAATGAATAAAAATTGTAAGATCGTTAGGATATAAAAATTATATTATTTTTTTTTTTTAGTGCGAAATGAATGCATGGTACCACCGACCCGTGAGCGTGGGAAAAATCCTATATAAACCGGTAGAAAAAAGAAGCATTTGGCAGTAAATACGTAATTAATATGAAATTTCGAAGATTTCTAACTTTTTTCAAGCTCATTTTTCGACATTTTTTCTACATTTTTTTCTACATTTTTCTTTTTCTTTACAAATTATGTCAAACATTTCGCATAAGTTTCATGAAAATTTCGACCTCAAGATAATAAATACATTATTTATTAACGATCTAGCAAAAAAAATAAAACAATGTTAAAACTATATATATATATATATATATATATATATATATATATATATATATATATATATATATATATATATATATATATATATATATATATATATATATATATATATATGTGTGTGTGTGTGTGTGTGTTTGCATGTGTGTGTATGTGCGCGTGTGAGGTACATAAATGTATTTCATTTACACATTATTTAATAAAAGTAGTACGTCCCTTTAATTAGGACGAACCCAATAGTTACTCAAATTTACCTGCGACATGTTTTAAATAAGTGCCACGCCGTCAGGAGGTAAATAAAGGAAATTTACTATTCCTAAACGAAACCAATCTCGTTCACGAAGAAAGTTCCTCCCAGTATTTATGAGAAAACAAACTTCCGCCATTATTTTCAACCTACAAATTGCGCGCCAAATTTTACCACAAAAAAATGACCGCCAATTTTTCATAAATGCCTGACAGGGTGCCTGTCAAGTAAGGCGCTTCCCGCGCTGCCTTCATAATGTTTGTACATATTCATTAGGAAAGCCTTTTTTGATGTAAAGGAAAAGAGAATTATCATTCAGGAGAGATTGAAGAGACTAGTTTTTAATGGAAAAAAAATGAAGCAGACGACTTCTTGTATTTGTTTCTGCCTTTGTTTTTGCTTTTCTTTAATTTATGTACACTCCTACATTAAATTTTGAAATATTGTGATGGAGTAACGAATAAAATCTCTCTCTCTCTCTCTCTCTCTCTCTCTCTCTCTCTCTCTCTCTCTCTCTCTCTCTCTCTCTCTCTCTCTCTCTCTCTCTCTCTCTCTCTCTCTCTCTCTCTCTCTCTCTCTCTCTCTCTCTCTCTCTCTCTCTCTCTCTCTCTCTCTCTCTCTCTCTCTCTCTCTCTCTCTCTCTCTCTCTCTCTCTCTCAATGTATATATGTTTATAATGATTGAATCTATCTATCTAGCTATATATATATATCTATCTATTTGTCTATTCATCGTATTTTATGAATGCGAATTTAGCTTACTAGGGATGCCGTTAGTTTTCTGAAAAGTTATTAGATTATTACAAATGTTGCCAGGATAATTTAGCATATATATATATATATATATATATATATATATATATATATATATATATATATATATATATATATATATATATATATATATATATATATATATATATATATATTCATCTAAATGAAATTATGGAGATTGAATCGATAAAAAAAGTACCAATCATGATTCTTTAATCATTGCATGTGATTTTAATACTAACTTAGATGGTTCAATCTATTGTGAAATTTTAAATGACTTTATTAAAATTTTAAATTGTTCTTGATGGATGAAATTTTGAATTAGGATTCATTTACATATCTGTCAACGGTTCACAACACAACACAACATCCTGGCTAGATCATGTTGTTTGTTCTAATAACTTGAAGGAATATATTAACGATGTAACACCTCTATATGATTACTGTTTGTATGATCACTTTCCATTGTCGTTTACTCTCATACAAAGAGCTAAAATCAAAAAAGAAAGATATAAAGAAGACCTTGACTTCAGATTTGTTTACAGGAACAAGCTGACTGGCCTAGAAATAAAAAGTTAAAAAAATAATTTATAAGAAAATCTAAAAACTAAGTAATACACTGTAATAAATATGGCTGTAAAAATGAACGACATCTAGATCAGATAGATGTGTTTTATGAGTCTATATGTAATAGCATGCACGAGGCTAGTGAAAACCTTACTATAAAAAGAAAAAACATTAAAAAATGCACTTCATGTTGGATTGATTCACTGAAAAACGTTCATCGGGATGCTGTTAACAAATTCATTGCATGGAAAAATAAAGGATGAAAAGTAACAGGCATGAAATTTGACAATATGAAAAATTCTAGAGCAAAATTTAAATGCGAGTTAAAAAAATTGGAGAAAAAAAAGAAGAGGAAACAAAAAATAAGAACTTACTAAAATGTTTTAAAAATAAAGAAATGAAATTATTTTGGAACCAAGTTACTATCAAAGATGAAAAGAAAAAACTTACCACCAAAATAGATGGTGAATCTGATGGAATGATTAGAAGTGTTCAAAAAAATTAAGGCTATATTTGACGATAAGTATTGCCAGTCTAATGACAATTTTATTTCCAAAGATGTCGCATGAACGGAAGTGTATGAAATGTTTTGTGCTACGGAGATTAGGGCACTGATTCATAAATTAAAACCTACATTAGGACCGAACAATATAAATTTGTTTCACTTAAAATTTGGTAAAGAAGGCTCCGATAGGATAATAGCAGATTTATTAAATGTGTGCGTTATGCATAATTATTTCCCGATCAAAATGCTAAGTGGAGTTATTACTCTAATAAATAATTAAAGATCAATACGGAGACTGGTCAGATATTGATAATTACAGAATAATTAAGATGTCATCTGTTTTTCTCAGATTGATGGAAAAGGGTTTGTTGGATAGACTAGAGGACTTTGTTACTCTTGACGATAGGCAACACGGCTTTAGGAAAAATTTTCAACAGTGAAGGCCATGTTTTCTCTAAAGAAAACTATTGCGAGTTATATTGATAGAGGATCAGATGTATATGCCGCTTTTTTGGACTTTTCAAGGTGTTTAATAAAGTCAATCCTGAGGTCTTATTCAAAAAGCTAAATGACATACATATTCATTACAGTATTTTGAATCTTATAATGAGTATTTATAAAAATCAATTTTTAAATGTTAAACACAAAAATAGTTTTTCAAATACTTGGCAATTAAAAAACGGCGTAAGACAGGATGGAATATTATCCCCACTTTTGTTCTCTGTTTATGTTGATGAAATAATAAAGAATATTGTTAAAAGTAAAATAGGAATTAGGTTGGGATTTCGTAGGTCAAATATTATTATGCATGCTGATGACTTGGTATTGCTTGCTGCTTCAATTAGCGGCCTTCAGACTCTTCTGTATAAAGCCGAAAATGTTATAACTGATTATACCTAAATATAAATCCTGACAAGAGCTTGGTTGCTAACTTCATTAAGAAAGGCGGCAAAATAAAAGAAAATCAAGTGAAATTCAAGCTGTCAGGTGATCCATTAAGATATGCGACGAATTTTAAATACTTGGGCTTTTATATCAATAACTATTTAGAAGAAAGTTTGGATATAAAAGAGCAAGAAACAAATTTTTTGGTAAGTTTAATCTTATTTTGCGAAGATTTAGATCACCGAATTCTGAAATGATTTTGTACTTTTTAAAATCATACTGTACTCCATTTTATGGAGCAGATTTATGGGTTAATTTAGCTAATAGCAGTCAATTGATGAAACAATTTGAAACTGGTTTTCACCATACGATTAAGAAGACCCTCAAAATTTCAACGAGATTTAGTAACCATGATGTTTGTAATAGTATGGGAATGTTACTATTTAAAAAATATTTAAATTATATGAAATTATGCACAGTTTTCATACCTTTTAATAAACCAAGTGAACTTTTAAATAAGAATCGAGTTTTATTGATTAGAGGTAGACTAATGAGAGACATCGAAATACTATTTCAATCAAAATACACAGTATCAAATATTTTTCAAAATGATCTTGATGCTTAATAGCGAGAATATGGTTTGTACAAAGTAGAGAAGATTCTCTGAGACGATTTCTACATATTAATATTGTTATTTTAGTTTATTAGTTTTATTTTTAATTTTGGAAAAAATGTACTCGCTTACGATAATGAAGAATTAAAGTTTATCTATCTATCTATCTATCTATCTATCTATCTATCTATCTATCTATCTATCTATCTATCTATCTATCTATCTATCTATCTATCTATCTATCTATCTATCTATCTATCTATCTATCTATCTATCTATCTATCTATCTATCTATCTATCTAAATAAATATATATATATATATATATATATATATATATATATATATATATATATATATATATATATATATATATATATATATATATATATATATATATATATATATATATATATGCACATACATAATGTGTGTGTATGAAGTACGTGCATGTATCTGACAGATTTTGATTTTTTTAAAAAAGGAATAGTAGCCCCCTTAATTTGAAACCTGTATGCTCCTGATGTTTGTATGTTCACTTTACAAAATGTCTTTTACTCTCTTACAAAGAGCTCAAATCGAAAAAGAAAGATATAAAGAAGACCTTGACTTCAGATTTGTTTACTGGAACAAGCTGACTGACCTAGAAATAAAAAGTTAAAAAAATAACTTAGATCAATTTAGTGATATTATAAGAAAATCTGAAAAATGAACGACATCTAGATCAGATAGATGTGTTTTATGAATCTATATGTAATAGCATGCACGAGGCTAGTGAAAACCTTACTATAAAAAGAAAAAACATTAAAAAATGCACTTCATGTTGGATTGATTCACTGAAAAACGTTCATCGGGATGCTGTTAACAAATTCATTGCATGGAAAAATAAAGGATGAAAAGTAACAGGCATGAAATTTGACAATATGAAAAATTCTAGAGCAAAATTTAAATGCGAGTTAAAGAAAATTGAAGAAAAAAAAAGAAGATGAAACAAAAGATAAGAACTTACTAAAATGTTTTAAAGTAAAGAAATGAAAATTTTTTGGAACCAAGTTACTATCAAAGATGAAAAGAAAAAACTTACCACCAAAATAGATGGTGAATCTGATGGAATGATTATAGCAGAGAAGTTTTCAAATAAATTTAAGGCTATATTTGACGATAAGTATTGCCAGTCTAATGACAATTTTATTTCCAAAGATGTCGCATGAACGGAAGTGTATGAAATGTTTTGTGCTACGGAGATTAGGGCACTGATTCATAAATTAAAACCTACATTAGGACCGAACAATATAAATTTGTTTCACTTAAAATTTGGTAAAGAAGGCTCCGATAGGATAATAGCAGATTTATTAAATGTGTGTGTGCGTTATGCATAATTATTTCCCGATCAAAATGCTAAGTGAAGTTATTACTCCAATAAATAATTAAAGATCAATACGGAGACTGGTCAGATATTGATAATTACAGAACAATTATGATGTCATCTGTTTTTCTCAGATTGATGGAAAAGGGTTTGTTGGATAGACTAGAGGACTTTGTTACTCTTGACGATAGGCAACACGGCTTTAGGAAAAATTTTCAACAGTGACGGCCATGTTTTCTCTAAAAGTAACTATTGCGAGTTATATTGATAGAGGATCGGATGTATATGCCGCTTTTTTGGACTTTTCCAAGGCGTTTAATAAAGTCAATCATGAGGTCTTATTCAAAAAGTTAAATGAGATACATATTCCCTACAGTATTTTGAATCTTATAATGTGTATTTATAAAAATCAGTTCTTAAATATTAAACACAAAAATAATTTTTCAAATACTTGGAAATTAAAAAACGGCGTAAGACAGGGTGGAATATTATTACAAGTGAAATTCAAGCTGTCAGGTGATCTATTAAGATATGAGACGAATTCTAAATACTTGGATTTTTATATCAATAACTATTTAGAAGAAAGTTTGGATATAAAAGAGCAAGAAACAAATTTTTTGGTAAGTTTAATCTTATTTTGCAAGATGTAGCATGACCGATTCTGAAATGATTTTATACTTGTTAAAATCATACTGTACTCCATTTTATGGAGCAGATCTATGGGTTAATTTAGCTAATTGCATTCAATTGATGAAATAATTTGAAACTGGTTTCCACAATACGATTAAAAAGACCCATAAAATTTCAACGAGATTTAGTAACCATGATGTTTGTAATAGTCTGGGAATGTTACTATTTAAAAAATATTTAAATTATATGAAATTATGCACATTTTTCAGACCATTTAATAAACCAAGTGAATTTATAACTAAGAATCGATCTTTGTTGATTAGAGGTAGACTGATGAGAGACATCGAAATACATTTCAATCAAAATACACAGTATCAAATATTTTTCAAAATGATATTGATGACTTAATAGCGAGAATATGGTTTGTACAAAGTAGAGAAGATTCTCTGAGACGATTTCTACATACTATTATTGTTATTTTAATTTTTTTAGTTTTTCATTTTGTTTAATTTGGAAAAAATTGGAGACTCGCTTACGATAATGAAGAATTAAAGTCTATCTATCTATTCTATCATCTATCTATCTATCTATTCTACTATCTAGTTCTATCTATCTAATCTTATATCTATATTATATATAATATATATATATATATATTTATCATAATATATTTATATATATATCTATATATATATCATATATATATATATATATACTATATATATATATATAGTATATATATATATATATATATATATATATATATATATATATATAATAATATATATATATATATAAATATAATTATATATATATATATTATATATTATATTTATATTGATTATATTATATTATTATATATATATATATATTATATTTATATAATAATATATTTGTTTATATATATATTTATATAGTATATATTATATATATATATATATATTATAATGTGTGTATGAAGCTACGTGATGTGATCTGACAGACTTTTGATTTAAAAAAAATTAATAGATAGTCCCCAATTTGAACCTGTAAGCTCCTCGAAGTTTAAATGTGACACATTTTAAATAAGTGCCGTGTCTCACCATCAGGAGGTTAAAAAATATATTAATCTCAAACAAAACAGATTTAGCGCACGAAAAACTTCCGTCCATAGATTTACGAAAAAAATAAATTCCCGCCAATTTTTTTTACCTTCTTAATGTGCGCCAAACTCTTCTACAATGGTCGCGCCAAATTCTTCTAAAATAAAAGCCCGCCAAAAAGGTGCGCCAATTCTTCATAAAAGCGTGATAGGATGTCTGTCAAACTAGGCACTTTCCCGCTCCCATTCTTGTTTTTGCATAATGTTCATTAAGAATACCTTTTGGATGTAAGGGAAAAGAGAATTATAATATCGAAGAGATTTGAACGAGGAGCAACTACGTTTTTAATGGGTAAAATGAAGCATGCGACTTGTAATTGTTTCTTCCTTTGTTTTTGCTTTTCTTTAATTAGTTTTTTTATATAAGATTTAATAAACAGAATGTTTTATGCAATATTTTTTGAAGCATTGTGGCGTAATAAAATTTCTTTCAATGTTATATATATATTATATATAATATATAATATATATTACTAATTATATATATTATATATATATATAATATAATATTATATATTATATACGTATAAATTTATATATATATTATATATATATATATATATATATATATATATATATATATATATATATATATATATATATATATATAATCAATATATATATATATATATAATATATATTAAGATATATATATATATATATATATATATTTTATATATAATATATATATATATATATTATATATATATATATAATATATATTATATACATGTATGTATGTATGTATGTATGTATGTATGTATGATATGTATCGTTATGTGATGTATGTCATGTATGTATGTAGTATGTTATGTATGTTATGTATGTATGGTATGTAATGTATGTATGTATGTATTATGTATGTATGTATGAACTGTAATGTTATGTATCAGGGCAGCGGCCGTGGACTTGTCTCTCAAGGTAAGCAGGCTTAATTTTTAATATATAATATATTATTTAATATATATATATATATATATATATATATATATATATATATTATATATATATATATATATTATTATATATTAATATAATATATATATATATATATATATATATATTTATATTAGGCTGCGGAGTCTTAAAAATAAATTTTTTTCGACCTCCGACTCCGACCTCCGACCTTAAATTCACATTTGATTTTTCGACCCCGAACCTCCGACTCCGACTCCACATTAAACAAAAATTTTCGACTCGACTCCGACTCGACTCCAGTCAAAGAAAATATTTTCGACTCCGGACTCCAGACTCCATCAGCTCAAATTCAAAAATTTCGACTCTGACTCAGCTTAGTGCTTACAGGGTTACAGTAAAACATTTTTTTTTTTCAACTCATTTTTTTTTCGCTTGCTTCTGAGGGAATAAAAAAATATACCACTTTTCCATGAATCTAATCTCCCAATATGATATTACGGATAACTTAGTACCGTAAAGAACATAAAGAGGCAAGACGCAACAATTACAAACAAATATATCTTCAGTTTCGGAAAGAATGTAAAACGTAATATCAATGAAAATAATTATGTATTTTATATAAAAAACAAGCCATTCAATAAAAATTAACAGTTCGGGGGGGGGGGGGGGGGGGTTACTTGTGCTTTACGTGGGGGAGAGAAGTTGAAATCATATACTTAATTACTTTGTCGATATATATAATATATATATATATAATATATATTATATAATAAATTTATATTATATAATATTATATATATATATATTATATATATATATTATATAAATATATATATATATATATAATATATATTATATTGGTTTAATATTAATAGCGGAGTGAGGCATTGATCTATTGATGTCTCCTTTGGTTATTCCGAATCTTGTATTGGAGGCGTTATGAAAGAAATTAGAGAGGGGGTGGCAGGAAATGGTGTTAGAATGAAGGAGAATGGAGGTGAGTGGGGGTTGCCCTACCTATTTATTTTATCGGCGGATGATCTTGGTTTTGTGTGTGTGAATATTAAGGAGAGTTGAGAGATTGGTAGGGCAATTTGGCAGGGGGTTGTTAGAAGGGAGGGGTTTGAAAGTAAAACGTAGCGTAAGGGTAAAGATTATGGTTGTGAGTGAGGACATCCTCGGTGTGAAGTTATGTTAGATGCTGAGCCAGCTGGAAACAAGTGTCTGAGATTTAAATATTTATGATATGTGTTGGATGAAAGGGAACGGATGGCGCAGAGTGTAGTAGGGAAAGTTGTGAAATGGCAGGAAGGTGGCTGGTGCAATTAAATCGTTGGTGATGTGTGAACAGGACTAAGTCTTGGGTGCGCGAGAGTCTTCCATGAGGGTATCTTGTTACCTATGCTAATGTATAGTAGTGAGGATTATGGTCTGGAAAAAGAGATATAGATCTTAAAGTTTCCAATGTGTTCAATGGGACAATCTTAGGGGCGTGTTGGTGTGAGAAAGAAATTCCAACGATAAAATGAGGAATGAACTATTAGAGAGTTGTGTGGTATGAAGAAAGGGATAAATGAGAGAAGTAAATGAAAGTACGTTGAGATGGTTTTGTCATGTGGAAAGGATTGAATGATAGTCGGTTGGTTAAGCGGATGTATTGTGGGGAGTGTGTTGGGAATCGGAACCGGCTGGAAGA
>JABUQX010084934.1:5000-17500 GCA_015478945.1 Trachelipus rathkii | reverse complement strand
CTCGCTGGTCGTCTCTGGCTCTCTCTCTACTCTTCTCTCTTCTTCTCGAGTCTCCTTTCTTGCTCTCCTCTCTTCTCTCTCTCTCTCTCCAATGCGTATATATAGTTATATAAATGATGTGTAAAGTTCGTTATCCTATCTATCACTATATAATCTAATTCAATCATCCAAATCGTATCAAATCATCTATCGTTATCTATCTATCTATCGTATCTATCTATCTATCTATCTATCATCTATCTATCTATCTATCTAATAACTAACTATCTAATTTCTATCTATCTAATCTCATCTACTATTCGTCAAAGACAAGTAAGTTCAATTGAAATCTCCTGGTTTCAAAACTATTTGCTAGATGCTAACACGATCCGTTTATAGCTTACACTGGGATCAGCGTCAGTTTACTTGAAAGCATAAAATTGCAACATACAAATTGTTCGTCAGCTCACCTATAAACATACTATATATTATTATATACTATATATATACGAATTTATATATCGCATATAATAATTACATTATTATACCTAATGAGTATATCATTCATAGTATTATATATTATATCTATATATGTTTTTACAGCTAAACCACCGCTCACTGCAGGAGCCCTAATCTAGAGGCCCTAATTATATATAATATATATTATATATATTTATATATATAATAATTATATATATATATATATATTTATATATGATATATATATATATAGTTCTAATATTTTTTTTTTATTTATAAAAAATGAATAAAAATTATAAGATAGTTAGTAAATAACATTTATATTATTTATTTTAGTGTTGAAATGAATGCATTTCACACGGGTCGGGGGCACAGAGAGTCGCCCCTGCACCACTGACCCGTGAGCGTGGGAATAAGTCTATAATAGGTAAAAAAAAGAATGCATTTGGCTAGAAATACGTCATTATAGAAATTTGGAAACTTTGTAATTTTTTCAGGCTCGATGTTATTGACCTTTTTTCTACTTTTTCTTTCTTCACAAATTATGTATATATATATATACATATACCTATCATTATTAATTATATATATATATATATATATATATATATGATATACACTAGGGTATAATAATATATACTAAGTAGATAGTTAACATTATATATATATATATTTATATATGTCTGTGTGTGTGTTTGTGTGTATCGCGCGCGTGTTGAGGTACGTAAAACGTATCTTATTTATACATCTATTTAATAAAAGTCAGATTACACCTCCCCTTAATTTTGGTAACCGAAAACCCTATAAGTTACTTGAACACAATATTACCTCCACACGTTTTAAATAAAGTTCCTTTCCGTCAGGAGTAAATAATAGAAAAGTTAATATTAATTCATTAAACTGGGTACCGAAAAAAGTATCCTCACTAGTATTACGAGCCATAAACAAACTCTCGCCGCATTAATTAACCTAATCTCCACTTTCAAATTGCGCGACTCCGATATTTTACCAAAGTAGCCAAAACACACGAGCCCAGCCCAATCTTCATAAATATCGACAGGCTGCCTGCTCTGAAGTTTTGGCGCACATTTTCGCCAAACGCTGTCTTTCAGCAACATGGTTAACATACTCATAAAGGAGCGCTCTTTGATGTAAAAAAAGCGCCTCTCGACCAGAATTATAATTCAGGAGGGTTGAAGAGACTAGTTTTTAATGAAAAAATTGATAATAGCGACTTTTCTGGTAATTGTTTGTCATTACATTGTTTTTAAGTTTATTCAATTTAATTATCAGTTCTCTCTTTCATAAATCAATTTAACTATAATACAGGAAAATGTAAAACTCATTACATTTTTATTATTTTTTGATAATGATTTATGGCTTAATAATTTTCCTTCAATGTATTTTAAGTATTTGTTTTTTTGTATATATTTATGAATGAAAAGGAAGTGAGTGAAAGCAGTAAAACATGTTGAAGTAGTCATATAAATTCTATCTATCTATCTATCTATCTATCTATCTATCTATCTATCATATCTATCTCATCTATTTATCTTATCTCATCCTACTTCTAAACTTTTCATTTCCATTATAATCCATCCATTCCATCAATCCATCCATCCATCCACCCATTTATTCCATCCATCCATCCATCCAATCCCATCCATCCATCCATCATCCTATCCATCATCCATCTATTCTATCCAAAACTAAAAATATCTATCTACTTCTATTCTATCTAATTCTATCATCTTTGCTATCTATCTATCTATCTTAATTCTTATTATCTATCTATCTATCATCTATCTATCTATTTATCTTATCTACTCTATCTATCTATCTATCTATCTAATCGCTATCTATTATCTATTATCTATCTATCTATTCTATCTATCTATACTATCTATCTATCTATGCATATCTTATCTAAGTCTATCTATCTATCTATCTATCTATTCTATCTATCTATCTATCTGTAAAAGTAATCGATCTATCTATCTTTCTATCTATCTAGTCTATCTATCTAATCTATCTATCTAATCTAGCTATCTATCTATCTATCTATCTTATCTATCTATTATCCTATCTAATCTATCTATCTATCTACTAGCTATTACTTATCGTAATCACTATCTATCTTACGTCATACATAATCGCTACCTAATCTATCTATACTATCTTATCTATCATATCTATCAGAATATAATATCTCATCTATCAATATCATCTATCTATCTATCTATCTATCTTATTCTATCTCTATCTATTCTCATCTATCTACTTTCTATCTATCTATCTATCTATCTATCGTAGTCTATCTATCTACTATATCTATCTATCTATCTATCGTATTCTATCTATCTATCTATCTATCTATCTCATCTATCGTATCTATCTATCTGGATCTATCTACTATCTATCTATCATAATCTATCTATCTTATCTATCTTCATACTATATCCCCAACAGCTAAACCCTTTCAGCTGGGAAGATCCCTATCCAAAATAAATGAGAGAGCACGCATATTGTTTATTCCAAAAGTTTTAATTAAAATAAAAAAGAAAATTGCAATGTATTAAAACTACCATTAAGGGACCAAAATAAAAGTTATTGTAATATTATAAAAGGTACGAAAGTAAGATGGGTAGAAAAGAATGCCTTAAAATGCTAATAACTAGTAGTTACATGGTAGAATAGAGATAGCGAATAGAAGGATCTTTAAATTAAAGAGAGAAAGCTAAGGATCTATAGGTGATGGTTACGCTATTAACTTTCTGATGACATATAACAGTCACCAGTGGCGGCTCGTCTTTTGGGCTCCGGGGCTGGAGCCCCTCCAAATTAAAAGTGCCAGGCGTAGGATGTTAACGGAAATATAACATTTTTGTCAAAAAAAAAAAGTGAAAAGAAATTTTTTTTTTTAACAATTTTAATACATAAAAACGTTAGTAATTAATCAAGACCAGAAAATAAGAAAAGAATGCTTTTTGCAACAGCAAATTGTGTGTACGAATATTTTTATTCAAATATCCAATAAAATAAACTGAGGGCTGCTATTTTACAGCCCAGAAAAAATACCCAACTTTATTAGTTTTTAAAAAATAGACAAACATTGGCAACAAAAGGTTGCCAATTCCTATAATAATTTTTAGCATATTGCCACTTTGGCCTTTTTGAATTTTATAACAAAAGGAAGTGTCGAACTATAAAATTGAATTTCCAATTTCGAAATTACAAGTTGACTTTTAATGTTCCTTCTGTACATTATCAAAGATATATATATACATATATTATTATATATACTATATATTATATATATATATACTATATATATATATATTTATATATATTATATATATATATCTGATATAAATAACAAATTAAAATCAGTTCATTCTTATGCTTCAGCGAAAGTGGACGTGTCCTTTTTTTTTTTTTTTGTTTTTTTTTTTTGGCGGAGGGGGAGAGTGATTGAAATTTAATTTGTATATTATGAAATAATTATTTATTTATAGAAAAAAATAAAAATTTATTCATGAATGCTCATGTTGGATGATTGATGTGCGCGTATTTTAAAATTTATTTATGTAACATTGAAGCAGAATAAAGTTTTTATTCTACCATTGCTTTACTCTGAAACATTCAAAGAAGGGTAAGGCTACCATCACTATAGGCGATTTCGATTTCGTACCAACAAAAATCTGATTGACAAAGATTCTTAAATATAATAATATGATATATATATATATATATATATCTATATATATTATATATATTATATATATTATATATATATATATATAATATATATATATATATATTTATAATATATATATATATATATAGTATTAAACATGTATAATACTTAACCGCTCAAATACATCATATTAAACAATGACTATCATATCACATATACCTATACCTTATCTAAACCACCTAAGATTAAAACACACAACACTACCAAACATAAGTATATGAACCATATAACAATATACCTTACTCTCACCTATATTATATACTGATATCATATATGATATTAAATATATATTATGTAATATATAACGCCAATATCACTATATACCTATATTAGCTAAATAAAATACGTACCTATTATATACTCAAAATATCATATTTTCCACACTATAACGGGCTAATTATACAATCATACTAATGCTTGATATATAGTATATGTATACTTATTATATAATTATTACATTACCTCTAATCCCCCCTATAACACTAACAATAGCATCCTCGGTTACTTATAACCATTATTATACTATACATACATACCTATATACTATTATATATATTATATATAGTCATTAATATATATATTATATACATAAATATAAGACCTATAAATATTACATATTATATATAAACTAATATCAACAATTTATATATATATATATATATATTACATTCTCAGGCGCGCAAATCAAATATTGAGATAACTATACGGTACATTACTCTCTATAATATACTACTACATCACCTTCTGTTACACACCAGCTACTCCGATAAATTTATATATATACAACCATATATATATATATATTATATATGTATTTATATATAAATATATAATATATATTAATAATATCATAGCTACTACTATCTACTTATATAATATATATATGTACTATATATATAATAATATTATATATTATTACTATAATATATATATAGTATACTATATATATATATCAATATATATATATATATTAGTATAATAATTATAATATACAATATAACTTGCAAGCCTGATTCCATCCCAAGTTTCATCGAGCCCGCCACTGACAGTCACGAAGTTACAAAAAATGTGGCAAGAGAACGTCCGTTCCAGAAATTATAAAAATCCAGGCATTATTAATTATACGTTACCCCACCCAATCATATATATACATATACGTATCACCAAATATACGTTATATTCATACACTATCAAATAAACCTCAATCAATATACGCTCTAATATATATATATAATATATTATAATTATATATATATATATATATATCTATAATATATAATTTAAAGTATATATGCGTATGAGGTATGCATGTCGTTATGCATTCATACATTATTTACTAAAAAGTAGTACGTCCCCTTAATTAGGACGAACCCATAAGTTACTCAAATTTACCTGCGACACGTTTTAAATAAGTGCCTCGCCGTTAGAAGGTAAATAAAGAAAATTTATTATTCCTAAACGAAACCAATCTCGAGCACGAAAAAAGTTCGTTCCTATATTTGCGAGAAAACAAATTCCCGCCATTTTTTTCACCTTTCAAATTGCCCGCCAAATTGTACTACAAAAAAAAAAGACCCGCAAATTATTTATAAATGCGTGACAGTCTGTCTGTCAAGTTACTCGCTTCCCGCTCTGCCTTCACAATGTTTTTACATATTCATTAGGAAAGCATTTTTAATGTAAGGAAAAAAGAAATATATTTCAGGAGAGATTGAAGAGACTAGTTTTTAATGGAAAAAAATGAAGCAGGCGACTTCTTGTAATTGTTTCTTCCTTTGTTTTTGCTTTTCTTTAATTAGTTTCTTTTGCAAGACTTAATAAACAGAATAATTTATATATACTCCTACATTAATTTTTGAAATATTGTGATGGAGTAAAGAATAAATTCTCTCTCTCTCTCTCTCTCTCTCTCTCTCTCTCTCTCTCTCTCTCTCTCTCTCTCTCTTCTCTCTCTCTCCTCTTCCTCTCTATTTATATCTCTCTCTCTCTCTCTCTCTTCTCTCTCTCTCTCTCTCTCTTCTCTCTCTCTCTCTCTTCTCTCTCTCTCTCAATTTATATATGTTTAATAATGATCTATCTGTCTATCTATTATCTATCTATCTATTACTATCTATCTATCTATCTATTCTATCTATCTATCTACAGTCTATCTATCTATCTATCTATCTATCTATCTATCTATCTATCTATCTATCTATCTACTTCATCTATCATATCTATCTATCTATCATACTATATATTTTATATATACTATATATATATATATATAATATATATTATAGTATTAAATATATATATACTAACTATATATATATACATTATATATACTACTAATATATATATATATATATCAAATATACATATATATATGTAATATAATATATATATTATACTACTATATATATATATATATATATATATATAATAATATTATTATATATAATACTATATATATATAACCTATTTAAAACAAGCAATCAATTGCTTTTTTAAAATTTTTATGAACCACATCTTAGCTTACATTGGGATTACTGTTCAGTTTACAGAAAGGCAAATACAAACAATTATATTAGTATTATCTATTACGTATTATATATATATTATATATATATTATATATATATATATATATAATATATATATATATATATATATAATATATATATATATATATATATATATATTATATATAATATAATATATATATATATAAATATATATATGTTATGTATATATATATTATATATATATATATATAAATTATATTACTATATATACTATATATATACACTATAATTATATATTAAGCTCATATCTATAAGATATATATATGATATATATATATATTATAACTATATATAATAGTATATATATATATATTACTATATATAATATATATATATATATATATATATATATATACTATTTACTATATATATATTATATATATATTGTATGTATGTTGATATATATATATATATATATATAATATATATATATATATATAATATATATATATGCTTTATATATATATATATATATATATTATATATATAAATATATATATATATATATTATAGTTGTATATTTTCTTAAATGGAATAAAAATTGTAAGGGAACGCGATTAGGATATAACAATTAAATTTTTTTTAGTGGAATGAATGGCATGGTACCACCGACCGTGAGCGTAGAGAAAAAAACTATATAAACCGGTAGAAAAAAGAAGCATTTGACAGTAAATACGTAGTTAATATGAAATTTGGAAGCTTTGTAACTTTTTTCAGGCTCATTTTTCGATATTTTTCTACATTTTTCTTTTTTTCTTTACAAATTATGTCAAACATTTCGTATAAGTTTCATGAAAATTTCGACCTAACAAATATTAAATACATTATTCCTAACGGTTTAGTAAAAAAAAATGTTAAAAACTATTATATATATAATATATATATATAGTATATATATATAATATATATATATATATATATATATATATATATATATATATATATATATATATATATATTATATATATATATATATATATATATATATATATATATATATATATATATATGTGTGTGTGTGTGTGTGTGTGTGTGTGTTTGCATGTGTGTATGTGTGCGTGTGAGGTACATAAATGTATTTCATTTACACATTATTTAATAAAAGTAGTACGTCCCTTTAATTAGGACGAACCCAATAGTTACTCAAATTTACCTGCGACACGTTTTAAATAAGTGCCACGCCGTCAGGAGGTAAATAAAGGAAATTTACTATTCCTAAACGAAACCAATCTCGTTCACGAAGAAAGTTCCTCCCAGTATTTATGAGAAAACAAACTTCCGCCATTATTTTCAACCTACAAATTGCGCGCCAAATTTTACCACAAAAAAATGACCGCCAATTTTTCATAAATGCCTGACAGGGTGCCTGTCAAGTAAGGCGCTTCCCGCGCTGCCTTCATAATGTTTGTACATATTCATTAGGAAAGCCTATTTTGATGTAAGGGAAAAGAGAATAATAATTCAGGAGAGATTGAAGAGACTAGTTTTTTGGGGGAAAAAATGAAGCAGGCGACTTCTTGTATTTGTTTCTTTGTTTTTGCTTTTCTTTAATTAGTTTCTTTTGCAAGACTAACTAAACAGAATAATTTATGTACACTCCTACATTAATGTTTGAAATATTGTGATGTAGTAACGAATAAATTCTCTCTCTCTCTCTCTCTCTCTCTCTCTCTCTCTCTCTCTCTCTCTCTCTCTCTCTCTCTCTCTCTCTCTCTCTCTCTCTCTCTCTCTCTTCTCTCTCTCTCTCTCTCCTCTCTCTCCTCTCTCTCTCAATGTATATTATATATTTATAATGATTGAATCTATCTCTCTATCTATATATCTGTCTATCTATCTATTTGTCTGTTTATCGTATTTTATGAATACAAATTTAGCTTACAAGGGATGCTGTTAGTTTTCTGAAGTTATTAGAAACAAATGTTGCCAGGATGATTTTCAGGCATATATATATATATATTATATTATTATATATATATATATTATATATATATATTATATATATATATATATTTATGTAGACTTTATATATATATATATATTATATATATATATATATATATATATATATGTTTATTCTTGTTTTTACAATTTTTAGTTTTTTAATTTTTTTTTTTTTTTTAGATTAGCTTTTTTATGATACCAAAATGAAATTTCGTGTGTAACGGGCATGCTCCATAAGTATAATGAACTGTGTTTAAGGAGAGGGACAAATAAAATATTATTTTTGCGAGTTTTCAAAAAATGAAATATTTTGAAAAGTATTACACTTACAGAAAAACAAATTATATATTTTAGAATAAGCTTATAAAGTTTATTATAAAATTGTAAAAATAAAAAAAAAAAAAAAAAAAATAGGCCCTATATATATTTTTTATTTTCGTTTAGTTCAATAATCGAAAAGTACAACATTTAGAGAAAAACCATTTACCCCCCCCCCATCCCGTATAAAGGTTCTTTTCAAAATGAAAAAAAAATTATTAAAAAAACTAGACAATAAAAAACAAATTTAGGGGCTCGAGCGACGGGGGACAGAGGGGGGGACGTTTTTCCATACCCCGTAGGGGAGGGGGGAGGAACCCCGCGACACCCAAATACCAAAAGAGCGGGGGTTCCGGAGACCCTCCCCGGAGGGGGGGAAATTAGTCCTACCTGTAGTTCCCCCGGAGGCCGAGAAGACCCCGACTTTCCTGCATCTTTGCGTTTACCTTGGGTATTCCCTTTAGTTTAAAAAAAAACAAAAAAATTAAAACTGGAAGGAGTCGTAAAACGTAAAAGGTCCTATATAATTTTTGAATCATGTCCGTTACCACTTAAATGGATTGTTAGGATCATTACTAGAAATATATTAAAAAAAAACAAAAAAAATTCGAAACTGACGGAGTCGTAAAAACAGAAGAGGTCATATATATATATATATATATATATATATATATAATATATATATATATAAATATATATATATATATAATAATATATATACTATATATATATATATAATATTATATTATATATATATATATTATATATAATATAATATATATATATATAGTAATATATATATATATATATATATATATTTTGGATTATCTAAATGAAATTATGGAGATTGAATCGATAAAAAAAAAGTACCAATCATGATTCTTTAATCATTGCATGTGATTTTAATACTAATTTAGATGGTTCAATCTATGGTGAAATTTTAAATGACTTTATTAAAAATTTTAAATTGTTCTTGATGGATGAAATTTTGAATTAGGATTCATTTACATATCTGTCAACGGTTCACAACACAACATCCTGGTTAGATCATGTTGTTTGTTCTAATAACTTGAAGGAATATATTAACGATGTAACAACCCTATATAATTACTGTTTGTATGATCACTTTCCAATGTCTTTTACTCTCTTACAAAGAGCTCAAATTGAAAAAGAAAGAAAGAAAGAAAGAAGACCTTGACTTCAGATTTGTTTACTATAACAAGCTGACTGACCTAGAAATCAAAAGTTAAAAAAATCTTATAAGAAAATCTAAAAACAAAGTTATACACTGTAATAAATATGGCAGTAAAAATGAACGACATCTAGATGAGATAGGTGTGTTTTATGAATCTATATATGTAATAGCATGCAAGAGGCTAGTGAAAACCTTACTATAAAAAGAAAAAAAAAACATTAAAACTGTTGTTGTTGGAATGATTCACTGAAAAACGTTCATCGGGATGCTGTTAACAAATTCATTACATGGAAAAATAAAGGATGAAAAGTAACAGGCATAAAATTTGACAATATGAAAAATTCTAGAGCAAAATTTAAATACGAGTTAAAAAAAAATTGGAGAAAAAAAAGAAGAGGAAACAAAAGAAAAGAACTTACTAAAATGTTTTAAAGTAAAGAAATGAAAATTTTTTGGAACCAAGTTACTATCAAAGATGAAAAGAAAAACTTACCACCAAAATAGATGGTGAATCTTTATGGAATGAGGATCCGAGATGGTGAATCTTATGGAATGATTATAGCAGATAAGTTTTCAAATAAATTTAAGGCTATATTTGACGATAAGTATTGCCAGTCTAATAACAATTTTATTTCTAAAGATGTCGCATTGACGGAAGTGTATGAAATGTTTTGTGCTACGGAGATTAGGACACTGATTCATAAATTAAAATCTACTTTAGGACCGAACAATATAAATTTGTTTCACTTAAAATTTGGTACGGAAGGTTCCGATAGGATAATAGCAGATTTATTAAATGTGTGTGTGCCCTATGCATAATTATTTCCAGATCAAAATGCTAAGTAGAGTTATTAATCCAATAAATAATTAAAGATCAATACGGAGACTGGTCAGATATTGATAATTACAGACCAGTTATGATGTCATCTGTTTTTCTCAGATTGACGGAAAAGGGTTTGTTGGATAGACTAGAGGACTTTGTTACTCTTGACGATAGGCAACACGGCTTTAGGAAAAATTTTCAACAGTGACGGACATGTTTTCTCTAAAAGAAACTATTGCGAGTTATATTGATAGAGGGTCGGATGTATATGCCGCTTTTTTGGACTTTTCCAAGGCGTTTAATAAAGTCAATCATGAGGTCTTATTCAAAAAGTTAAATGAGATACATATTCCCTACAGTATTTTGAATCTTATAATGAGTATTTATAAAAATCAGTTTTTAAAAGTTAAACACAAAAATAGTTTTTCAAATACTTGGCAATTAAAAAACGGCGTAAGACAGGGTGGAATATTATCCCCACTTTTGTTCTCTGTTTATGTTGATGAACTAATATAGAATATTGTTAAAAGTAAAATAGGAATTAGGTTGGGATTTCGTATGTCAAATATTATTATGTATGCTGATGACTTGGTATTGCTTGCTTCTTCAATTAGCGGCCTTCATACTATTCTTTATAAAGCCGCAAATATCTTTACTAATACTGATTATACCTAAATATAAATCCTGGACAAGAGCTTGGTTGCTAACTTCATTAAGAAAGGCCGGCAATAATAAAAGAAAATCAAGTTGAAATTCAAAACTGTCAGGTGATCATTAAGATATGAGGACGAATTAAATTACTTTGGGCTTTTATATCATAACTATTTAGAGGAAAGTTGGATATAAAAAAGCAAGAAAAACAAATTTTTTGGTAAGTTAATCTTATTTGCGAAGATTTAAGATCACCCGAATTATCTGAAACGATTTTAACAAAACTTCTGTTAAAAATTCCATACAATGTACTCCATTGATATGGAGCAGATCTTTATGGGTTAATTTAGCTAATAGCAGTCAATTGATGAAACAATTTGAAACTGGTTTTCACCATACGATTAAGAAAAGTACTTTCAAAATTTTTCAACAGAGAATAGTCAACCATGATGTTGTAATAGTATGAATGTTACTACTATTAAAAATATTTAAATTATATGAAATTATGCACAGTTTCATACCTTTTAATAAACCAAGTGAACTTTTAAATAAGATCGAGTTATTGATAGAGGCTAGACTAATGAGGAGACATGCGGTGTTTAAAACTGTAATTCAAATACATCGTTTCAAATATATTTCAAAATGATCTTGATGCTTAATAGCGAGAATATGGTTTGTACAAAGTAAGGGAGATTCTCTTGAGACATTCTTATATTATTATTGTTATTTTAGTTTATTAGTTTTATTTTTAATTTGGAAAAGAATGTACTCGCTTAACGAATAATGAAGA
>JABUQX010084933.1:77500-86624 GCA_015478945.1 Trachelipus rathkii | reverse complement strand
AATTTTGTTCATTGCGTTCATGGACTGTTGTGGCAAGGTGGCAGAGGAAAGGGTGGATGAAAAGATTTTTGGATACGCGGAGTATGGTGTTGATCTCGGAGTCAAAGGAGGCTCTGCAGTGGTTTATTTGCATATGACGAGGTGCTATTTGAGAAGGAATGAGACTACAATACAAGAGCCTACACAGAAACTACCTGTTCTGCTATCCTCTCTAATCAACGTACGCCGTAATATCTCTCTGCGTTCGGGGGGGAGGAATTACTGAAACCAGACAAACAGTTTGAATATAGGAGTTTATAGTGGAGTACGAAATAATATGTTCTAGGAGTTCAGCCATAGAATTGGAAAGTTTAAATGGGACATTTGCCTCTTTGTACCCATTGCTCAAGGATCGTAAATACGAGGAAAGTGGCAAAACAATAATTAGTTAAGACAATAATATATACCAACACTATGGACACGAGGCTTGGACACTTAATACTCAAATAAAACATGTACACCTGATAAATATGAAAGTATTTTTGTTCTGTATGTTATTATTTTACTTATTTGCTTAGTTTAAATTTGTAGGAACCAATAGGAATCATCTCGGCAATTTGCTATCCCAAGTTGGGACCTAGGACCTGGGACCTCGCTGAGATGAAACCAGGTTCAGAGTGCCAAGAGATTCAAGAGCGCACAGGTATTAAATTTTTGGCTTTAGTAATAAGCCGGTTCAATCTAAATCATATTATCACAATATTAACTAATTGATTTTACTTAAGAAATACAAGTGATAAATAACTACTACTCTTAAGAACTAATCATTGAAGAAAAAAATTCTATACCATGTAAGATGATGTATATAATAAAGAAAATCAGAAAGAAAGATTCATCAAACATTCCAATTATTTAATAGGAGTCAATTACTCTCATTATGAGGGCGTTTTAATAGACTCATTTTTGGTGAAATTAACTGTGGTTGATTAACTGTGAATAAAGTAAGTGATGCTCAGTAATAGGGAAAGGTGCATAAATCCAACACAATGAAAATAGTTGCTGTGTATGCTAAAAGCTCCACAAGAGTAAGGGAAGACATGAAAAAGAATTTCAATTGCCTTATTCCCCCCCCATAAAAACCCCAGTGCGTCTTCTAGGAGGTTACGTCTTCAAAAGAGGGGGGTACCAAGTTTGAGGGGGATACGATGTCTCTAAGACTCCCTAAAGGGTTCAAAAACTTTAAGAGGGTGCAGGGATACTTAACCGCGTCTACGATGAGGAGACACCACCAGCTATAGGGATATCAAGCTTGATGGGGATACGGTAATTATAAATAGCTACATAGAGCAGAATCAAAACTCGAACTCTAACCCTTTGACTCAAGTTTATATATATATATATATATATATAAATATATATATATAATATATATTATATATATAATATAAATAATAAATATAATATATATAAAATATTAAAATATAAATAATAATAATAAATATAAAAGATATATATATATATAATATATATAGTAAATATAATACCCAGAAGACAGATTTTGTTACCAGGCAATTGATAGACCCGCCTGGTCTCGATTTGGCCGTGCGTAAGCCTTCTTATCAGCACATACACTAAGGTTCTGAGAGCCAGGGTGCTATCAAGCGCCCTACAAGCACTCGCGGGTGGCGTCAGCGTGGGAAAATACATGAGTAGACCTACGTGTCTATCATGACTGATAGGTTACGTTTAATTAAAATAAGTGGGGTATATATATATTATATATAATATATATATATGTTAGTACTATAATAATTATTGAGTATATATTAAATACATAGTATATATATATATATAGTGTCTTACTATAGTGTTATATTAGTTTCCACCTTGTACTACAAAAGAAACGTCAAGAATAAATAACTTCAGTTAGCCTAAGTTTCGGTATCCTTACATATTGAGTATATAACATTTAATAATAATTTTATATCCTCAAATGGATAAATCATTTTTGGAATGAGCCACACTTAATACGATAAGGTTGATGTAAAGTTATCTTAGCCTACCTACACTATACTCCCCTAGGCGTATTTCTTATATCAATATAATGATATAGATATTTATCATATGTCTGTAATATATAATAGTATGTGAGTATTAGTGTATAATAAGTAAGATTATATTTTAATACACAAAATAGTGAAGAGATAATAGAAGTACGATAAAGTAATTAACATTACCCTTAAAACTCGGTTATTAAAACCATTTTGACAGAAATAACAAAAACCGGCTTTTAATATACCGTTATATTAGTTAATATATGTGATTATCTTGAGTGATCTGCATCGTAGATATATAAGATGAAGCGTCATTTAATAAATTTGAGAATTGAGTTTAGTAAAACAGAAAAAATCTGATAATGACAAAATGCAATACGAGACGACGAGTTTAATGTCAGAGAAATATCCTAGAAGATGTCAACGTCATTAATTTGGTGCACCAGATAGGGTTTGCGGAGGTTAAAGAAACAAGTTTAAGAATTTTATCAATTTCTTGCTATGTAACTCTCTTTTCGTATCTAAACTGATTTAATAAATAAATTTCAAATAATTTAAGGAAATAAATATAATTATAAATAATTATTCAAACTTAAATAAATATAATAATAATAAAATTTTTGATAATAGCAATTTTAATAGTTGCTATGGTTTTTCTTATTTTAAAAGTAAATATGAAAATAACATATATTATATAAGGTTATCGGCATAATAATAACTATTTATGAGTAACAAATATAATAAGTTTTGCGGTAATTAACTAGGCCAACATGGCATTAGTGATAGTCCCAGATTGACCTTGAACGGTAATGCAAATAGAATAGAAGGTTAATGCCCGGTATGCTAAATGAACAATCACTAAAGGCTGAGTGAGTTAACTTCAGAGACTGCTGTGATGAACTGTCATTGCGGTTACTATAGTGAGACATCAAAGTAGTGTCAGAATTAATTTTCTATATAGAATATTAGATTATATTATAATATTTTTATATATAATTATAATTAATAATATTGGGCATATGTTGTTGTTGTGTGCTGCCTGAAGAATGACAGAGAGTGAAGTGTACCCTGCTTATTTATTGTATGCTAATCATACAACGCATTTTAATTATATAATTTATATGCAGTTTATTCAATAAAGTATAATCGTCCCTAGGAAACAAGGACGCGGCGCTATCCTCGATAATCACGTCTATCGCAGGCGGTCTCCATATAATATAGAGTAGGATCACTTAAACCAATTTATGTCCACGTAGTGTTTCCTCTAAAACCCTTATTCTCTTACAAGTAGATCTCATTACTATCCACGTGTTTGATTAAATTAATTAATTTAATTTAATATTTAAATATAATTATCAATTTTAGGAACAAAATATTTTTATATTGGGTACGAAAGTTAATATTAAATATCTTCATTTCTTGCTTAGATAAAACTCTTCTCTGAATATTTTAATAAACTATATTGTAATATGATTGGTCTACTAAAGTATACTATACATGCACATTATTACATATATTATTAATAAAATAACAGAAATAAAGTGTAATAAAATTATTTTATTTTATATTTGATTTAATTTCAGATAAAATGAAAAACTTGTCTCCAAAAAAATAATTATATTTCATCCTATTCATATAGAATACACATTATTTATTATTTTTAAGATTATATCTGATTTTGATAATACCCTAAACCGTTGAATATTATTCTGTTTGTATATCACCAACCTGTGATATATCTAGTTTATTGTTTTTTCCCAGTACCAGTGTATAATATCTCGTTTGCTTTTGGCCCACTAGCTCCCGTGATCTCATTCTATGTGTTGTATTAATATCAACATCCACGAGGGGAACTATCTCATCTGTTGTGCTGATGGGACCCAATCCTTTTGTTTTGTATTATCTAATGTTAGTGGGGTAGTAACACAGGGCAACGTGGATGTATCGGTAGATTGTGATACCATCGAAACTCAGTTGTATTATCTGTTTTAATACCTCAACTCCGAGTGTAATTATCTGTTTGTTATAACCCAACGTGATTATCTTTTTTTGTATTAATTAACCCATCCGTGATTTACTGTTGTAATACCCAACCGTTTTGTTATTACTATTATCAGGTGATAAAAATCATAATTAATTTTTATTTATTATTATTATAAAAATTTTATTATACCTCCCCTAATGCTTTCATGTAGATTTATAATATTAGTATGTCTAATAAACTTGAACTGAGTGTATCTAAGACTAAAAAATTCTCAATATACGTAATTATTATAAGTAATATATTATATTCTACTATTACTATAATATATATACATAAGAATCTATATTTCGTAATCATATATACGTCGTATACCGAGGATCATAAACATCAGAACCAAAATTATAAAATTTGTTATGGACCTGTGATGTTTAATGTAATACATGATTATTATAATTATTAGTCAGCCTGGTATAAGTACTTACTCAGTTGGTAGTAGTACTCATGACCTATAATATAATCAGTACGTAAGAGAGACCCAGGTTATCTAAAGAAGCTGTGATTTCTAGCTGGAGATTTGTGATCCAATTATTATTACTTATTATATTATACTTAGTGACGTTAATAACTTTTATGATACTTCTCAGATGTATAAAATGAGTAAGTGCGTAACCCCTTTTACTTGAATAATAGGCTTCTGGTTACCCTTTAAATTGACGTGTTTAACCTATGTACAATAAAAAAATAATAAAGAAAAAAAATATGGAAATATATATATACGTTTAATACCAGCTTGAAGGTACAACCTTCTTATATTATTTATACCATCAAGGTACAACTTTCTTAAATCAATTAATACCAGCAATACAACTTATGTCTTTCAATATTTTTTGCCATCATAGAAATATTAGTGCAATAGGGACTAATAGAGGTATCTGCAGTGTGCATGTTAATTTATATGTGGTTGGTGATCGGGCAGACAGCTATGTTAAACAATCGTTCTACAGAATAGCGCAGTTTATTAAAGGAGTGGGATGATATAAAATATTTTTTATACTATTTATAAAATATATATAAACCAGGTTCTAGGAGCTCATAGTAGAGTTACTAGAAATTTTATATATATAAAATACATATTATTGATATACGTTAGTTAGTAGGATATCCGGATAAATCTGAAGTTGGGGTACGTAGCAAAACATTTTACAGTGTATCGCTCAGTGCAAGATCCTGAGTTTGATATAATAAATTTCATAAGATTATTAATGGTTATTGGAAAATTATTATTATAGTTAGTAATTAGGTATATGTACCCCGCGGTACAATTCCCTACAAGTTCCTATAGGTTCTACCTATTTCAGTATATATCCCAAAAGATGCCTAATTTTAGTGTAAGCCCCGCCTCAGTTTTTCGTTCGTGGTTGGAGACCCTTATATTGAGCTAAAACGCAAGACATCGATGAGCTTCAATGGGCTACTTTACTAGAAGTGCGGCGCTGATAGACACCTTAGTCTAGTACCGTGTTACTCTGGTCCACAGTAGCCAGACCTCCCCATTAGGATCTGAGAATTAGAAGGGGCGATGCCCCCCAGAGCTCAGAAGCCCCTCTGAAGTATAGGCCCGATTCAGAATTCGGGTAGCCTGCAGGGACCCCTAATTGTCTTCAATCTTCTGTGTCGAGATTTAACGGTTTGCCCGGTCACGCCGACAATTCGGAATGCCTTACCTTATTTTTCAGCCAATGGGTCTATAATGCGACCTCCGGGACTCATAGCACGAGTGACACAGTCTCTACTCGACCGACCTGATTCTGATAATTGCTCGCATTGGGCATTGCCTTTGCCCCTACTTTCAACGACTCATAGGTAAGATGCTGGGTCTCGACCACCGTATACCCTCAAGTCATCGGATTACAGAGTTCCATCTTGCGTACAGCTTCTATGTCTCGGGCCTGCCGGAGATGCCTTCGACATCGATTTGCACCCAACATCATCATCCAGTAGGATGCGCGCGCAGATCGACACATACTGCGCACGCGGGCCGCGACAGACAGCGTGCCAGGTCGCATATTACGGCGCGTGTCGTGCGTGCTGGCGGTGTCCGCGCCTCCTCCGGGTCCAACTCGATTTCAGCATGGAGGGTTCCGTTGGCAACCCGCCTGTCCCAGATCAACCGAACCCTCCCTTGGGTACTCCCGAATCAATAGAATCAGGGAAAAGTACGCATGCCCCAAACTATAGAAGCTTGAGAGGACCATCCGGACTTGGGTACGTGTCAGACCCCAATGGTTGAAATAGAAGGGCAATGCCCCAAGACATAGAAGCTCGATAAGACGGTCCAAACTCGGGTACGTGCCAGACCCCATTGGCTGAAATAGAAGGACGATGGCCTAAGACACAGAAGCTTGATAAGGCACTCCGGACTCGGGTACGCGAGACCCCATTGGTTGAAATAGAAGGGCAATGCCGAAAGGCAACGAAGCTCGATAAGGCAGTCAAGAGCGCCACACTGCCCAAGGTAGTCAGATGAGAGAGCAGTGGGTGGCGCGGGGCCCTAATTAAATAATTTTCCAATAACCATTAATTAATCTTATGAAAATTTATTATATCAAACCAGGTCTGCGGAGCCTGTAAAATGTTTTGCCGGCCCCAACTCAGACTCCGGTTCTAGCTCCGCAATTTTAAAATTTCTAGACTCCGGCTCCGAACCTGGTTAATTTTATAGTAAAAATATTTTATCCCCCCCAAAATTTCGACTTCAGCTCCGACTCAACATAGTACATTGCGGCTCCATAGCCATGTATTATTAAAGTGAAATTTTGGTTGTACAAGTGATGGTAAAATAATAATCATAAGATTTCTTTGTAACATTTACCATTATTTTTTTTCTTTTTTTTTTTTTACGGTTAACACCGCAGTTTAAGGGCAGAGCCCTATTCAAGAAAGGGGTGCACTCCTTTTACATCTGAGTAAGACAAAGTTAAGCCTAAGTAAATAAGTAAAGAATTGATCACAATCTCCAGCGAAACCAGCTTTGAACCTGGGTCTCTCTCTCGCTTTGTTGGGCGAGTACTCTACCACTGAGCTACCAGGCGCTAAATTAAACGTTCATAACACAGGTCAACAAATTTTACATTTTGTTCTGATGTTTATGATCCGGCACTTGTTTCTTATGTATTTTGTTGCGCTGAACTCAAAAATCGTATTGATTTTTGTCTGTCACGTTCAGTTTTGACACTATTCACATTAAAGCATGGGGAAAATTTGAAAAAAAAAAATATTGTTTTTCCCGTGAACAGAAACAAAACGGTTGGGTATACAAACAGAAAAGCATGGGGAAAATTTGAAAAAAAAAAATATTGTTTTTCCCGTGAACAGAAACAAAACGGTTGGGTATACAAACAGATAATCACGGTTGGGTATACAAAAAGATAATCACGGTTGGGTATACAAACAGATAATCACGGTTGGGTATACAAACAGGTAATCACGGTTGGGTATACAAACAGATAATCTAAAAAAAATATGTACAGTTTCATCATTGATAGGTATACAAATAATAAATTAATCACGTGTTGGGGGTATACAAACAGATAATCACGGTTGTACGGCATACAGAAGATAATCTAAAAAAAATATGTGTTTCATATTGATAGGATAAATAATAAAAAAGAAGTAGCGGTTTTTCATTTCTGAAATGGTAAAAAAAAAATTTTTTACCTTTTTTCTAGTTTTTATATGAATGGCGTCAAAACTGGACCTTGTAGACAAACATCAATATAGTTTTTAAATTCAGAGCAAAAAACTACATAAGAAAGAAGTATTATATACAGGCCAATAAAAATTTTGTTCCCCAGTATAATTAATAATAATATTATTAATAATAACTAAAAATAATAACACTGGGAAAAATTTTTGTTGACTTATATTTAAGACTTCTTTCTTATGTAGTTTTTTGCGCTGAATCCAAAAATTATATTGGTGTTTGCATATAAGGTCCAGTTTCGAAGCCATTCGCGTAAAAACAAAAAAAAATGCAAAAAAAAAAAAAAAAAAAAAAAAAAAAAAAAAAAAAAAATATATTTAATAGAAAATTGATTAATTTTCCTATCATGCTCTTGTAACTCATGACAGTTCAACAACTTTTTCAAATTACTCTCAACTAGGGTTGACTAGCACCGCACCTCACTGCACCGCCAGGCACTGCACCAATGCTGTGGCCAGCCGCAAAACTCTTTATTTTACAAAAGTTTAGCCGATACCAAAGTTTCTTTTACTTAAAATAAGACAAACCGCGACGAAATCAAATATAAAATTTAATAATTAAAGTTTTAATATAAATAAATTTAAAATGATTAAATTTTTAATATAATTTAAAGAAGTAATGCTGAATGAAATTTTTATTTTTAACCAACTCTATCGTCACCAATTCTTGAGCTCTTCAGGAATTCTCCAATTAAATTGTCTCGATTTTTTTTTTCAATTTCGTTTCTAAGTCTTCTATTTTTAAAGCCATCTAATCTCCACGACGCGTCAATCAATAATCATATATATATAATATATAATATATTATATATATATAAATTATTAAATATAGAATATATATATATATATATATTATATATATAATATATATTATATATATATATAAATATATATATATATATTATATATATATAAATATATATATATATAAATATAATATATATATATATAGCTATATATATATATATATATATATATATAATTATATAATTATATAATATATATTATATATATATATATTATATATATATTATATATATATAATATAATATTATATTATCTATTAGCTATATACCATCCCCCTGTAGGCGTATGCACCTGTCAGCTGTCTTGCAAAGAGCTTCTCCATCGCCGTCGATCATCGTATATATTCATTGGTGCTAACTTCTTTTCGCCCTTTCTACCTCTCTATGTCATCCCCCTCCTCTTCACCGGTCGATCTCAACATCATCCCCACCTCACCTCGGCCTCACCACTCCTCCCTTCCCCTCCGGCTGTCATTCATATGATAACCTTTTTCGCACACCTATTTCCCCCTTCCATCCTCTTCAACATGTCCGAACCC
>JABUQX010084933.1:52500-75000 GCA_015478945.1 Trachelipus rathkii | reverse complement strand
TCTCTATATATATTTTTCTTTGTTTATATATATATATATATATAATACAGAGAAAGAAATTTCGCTAGCGGCAGAATTTGAACCATTGACAACAGCATCACCATTGGACAATGCACAGGAGACTTTACCACTGTCTCATGTTGGTGTTGCTTGACTTTGGTTGGCTACTCCTGTGACTCGGAAGCATCCCAGTTGAATACCATGTGGCCCCAGTAGGGGTTCCAAAGCACCCTTCTATATATATATATATATATATATATATATATATATATATATACTTATATATATATATATATATATATATATATATATATAAATAAATATATATATCTATATAATATATATATATATATATATATATATATATATATATATATATATATATATATATATATATATATATATATATATATATATATATATATAGATACTATATATATATATATATATATATATATATATATATACTGCATACGTAGAGGCTACTATACTATATATATATATATATAAATACAGTAAGGGACGCGCTACCAGCTGCCAAAATGTTGCAACTGGATGTTGCAAAGCAACATTTGCAACATTTTGTAACATTCGAATTTTGACGCTTGCGGTGTCAAATTGGGGGTTTCCAAGGTCGGGAAACCCGTTTACGAGCTCGGGACGCGTTTCGAGGGCACGATAAACCGTATTTGACCAAGTCATGTCAGCAGCTGACTTGGTCAAGGCTCCAACTCCGGAGGAGTTTGGACGTTTTTTCCCGCGGCAGCACTGCCTATCTCCAAGGCCTGCAAGACAGCGTTGAAGAACGACGGCACGTCTCCAAGGCCGACAAAAGAACATTCATATATATGGTTTGTGTTCCAGGTCTGGTAAACCTCTTTTGGTGGTTTTGAACGTGAACTTCGAGTCTTGGCCCAGCAAATGATCGACAGATCATTTCTGTTGGTTTGATTTGATTCCTCACGATTTGCAACTCCAGATAAGCGTTTAAATCGTCTGTCTACTGCCTCTGGTTGTGAAATAATTTCAAAATATATATAATTATTTCAACTCTTCAAACGGAGTATTGTACCCACGCTATCATGAATGGAGCGTTACTGCTCTAACAATACACCAGAGATAAGCTGTAGGTTTACTTATTTTTAAAATAATAGTTGCTGACGAATGACGATAATAATTAAATAACTTTATATATATATATATATATATATATATATATATATATATATATATATATATATATATATATATATATATATATATATATATATATATATACTATACTCTTGCTATATATATCATTAACGGCTGTAATGGTCGAAGGCTGAAGACATCACACCAGAGAGCAATCAACTTAAAAGTATTTCTATGACGTCCTAATTTTTACTTTTTGATTTGCTGTTTGATATTTATTCCTATACACACACACACACACACATATATATATATATATATATATATATATATATATATATATATATATATATATATATATATATATATATATATATATATATATATATATATATACTATATATATGTAAATATATATATATATATATATGGCTGAAAACACCTGTAGTGGTCAGAGAAAAGGATAAGACGTCACATTAAATACAATCCAACCAGTATTTTTGACGTATATATATATATATATATATATATATATATATATATATATATATATAACATATATATATATATATATATATATATATATATATATATATATATATATATATATATATACGACTATACGATGTGTGTGTGATGTGTGTGTTTTACATGACACAACTAAATTTTCTTAACTTCCATAGGCACATCGATCTAAACTATCGTCACCTAAATTCTGCTTATGACGGATTTCTTGACTGTGTACATGAAAATTGTCATATTTTTGAAGTTCAAGTGACTGTTATTTCTATAATGTCATGCATCTGTGACCCGTTTTACTAGAACATAGGTAAAAATTAAAGCAAACGAATATCACTTTCAGAAACGTCAGAAAATGCTGCCCTTTTGCTGTTGCCTTTAGTTTTGCCACAAGGAAACGTAGTCATCAGAAAAGGAAGTAAAAAAGTTTCAATTCGTCCATCATCAAAAATGACAAAATCTCAATATATTGAAGAAATTCCTGTAAGTGTGTTGATATATATATATATATATATATATATATATATATATATATTTATATATATATATATACTATATATATATATATATATATATATATATATATATATATATATATATATATATATATATGCTATTTTTATGTTTAATATTATATATATATATATATATATATATATATATATATATATATATATATATATATATATATATATATATATATATATATATATATATGCGATAGGTATATATATATATACTGTTATTTATTTTTGTTGGCGTTGTTTGCTGTTATTTATTATTCACACACACACACATATATATTAATTATAAAGACACTTTGCTTATTCTCCATTAACTCTTTCTTAATACATTATATTATTTAGCTAAACCTAATGTATCCTTTCAGCTTACATGACTTATTTCTACTACTTCATGCATCTGTGTCTCGTTTTCTTAGCGCCCTCGGATAACCTTTATATTTTAAAATAATTTTATTTCGATAGCTAAGACATTCTGTCAGTAATCTCTCTCTCTCTCTCTCTCTCTCTCTCATTTTAAATTTTATTTATTTTAAAATTACTTTAGTTACCCTTAAAAAAGAAATTTTGTAATATAAACTGCGGTGAGCTGGGAACCGGTTTGTTAAAACTTTTTCAGGAAAACGAATCGGTTAACTCATTTGATGTTTGATTAAACAGAAAATCGAACCGGTTGTTATTAAACCTTATGACAAAAAAGAAACCCGGTTGTTAAATCTTATGGCAACGAAAACCGGTTATATCTATGCAAAAATGAGAACTGATTGTTATATCTTATAGCAACAAAAAAGAGAACCGGTTAAGTCTTACGGCAAGGAAGAGAAGCGGTTGTTAAATCTTACCGCAAAGAAATCCGGTTTTTAATCCGGCACCGGCACTACCAAAAAACCTTGCGACTCCACGGCTCCGAACCTACAATATTTATTATATTGCAAAAAAATTATTTATTCCAGCTCCGGCTCCGGATCCGGCTCTACCCAAAATCTTGAGGCTCAACGGCTCCGGCCTCAGTTGTGCAGCCTTGAAAAAAAAAAAAGAGTATCCAATTTCATTATCAACCTAACACTGTATGTCATTTCTTACCAGCGTGTGAATAGAAATAGATCTCCAAAAGACAGATATACTTCGTCATTCTTTGAAATGGCACTATGAGTGCCAAGGTATATTTATAAAGGGATGTGTTCTTCTATTAATAGAAAGAAGTAAGCCACTATTTATAAGACACTTCATTAAAAGATCGTAAAATGTCTTCCACTATCTACCTAAAAGCACTCGTTTATATATATATATATATATATATATATATATATATATATATATATATATATATATATATATATATATATGTGTGCTTGTGTGCGTGCTTGTATATATATATATATATATATATATATATATGCATTTATGTATATATATATATATATATAGATATATATATATATACATGTATTCAAAATCTAATACAAATACCGGTATATATATATATATATATATATATATATATATATATATATATATATATAAATATATATATATATATATACATTTATATATCTCTAACAATATAATATATATATATATATATATATGATGTGTGACGAGTGTGAGGTGTGAAAAAGAGATTTTTCAGAGAGAAGAAGAAGAAGAAGAAGAAGAAGAAGAAGAAGAAGAAGAAGAAGAAGAAGAAGAAGAAGAAGAAGAAGAAGAAGAAGAAGAAGAAGAAGTCTAATAAGTAATTAATAAGAAAGAAGAAGAAGAAGAAGAAGAAGAAGAAGAAGAAGAAGAAGAAGAAGAAGAAGAAGAAGAAGAAGAAGAAGAAGAAGAAGAAGAAGAACGCATCTCGTCTAACTACTGTATATCGCTCTAGAGTGGAATCATCCAGTCTTTCGAAAGTTTTCTAATCTATCCTTAATTGTAAGAATTGGAAAGGTCTTTATTCTTCTTATCTTAACTCAGAATGCTCTTATGGTATCCGTAAGGAACACGCGCCTAGAATCTTTTTTTCTCTTCTTTCAAACTCTTAGTCCCCCCCTTCGGCATTTTAGGTGAATCTTTTGATTTGGGGAGAGTGATTTTGAAAGCTTTCCATAGGGTATGGCATGGGGTTATTCCATAAAGTATTTGGTATTGAATTGTTTTCCAAACTTTTCTTAGTATATTATTTATATCCTTTCCAGTAGAAAGAACTTTTCAAAATAATCTCGGCTCTAAATTGCGTCATAAAAATGCAACAGAATTCTTCTACCTGATCCCCAATTCTTATTTCACGAATAATTTAAGAGCAACATGGCTTTCTCTGCTTACCTTTAATATATTTAACATTTACATTTCAAGTAACAATTGATCAAAATACAAAAATTATATTATATGTGAAGCTGTGTAATGTATTTGAATTCCTTCCCATATATGGCTGTGTGAGGTGGATCAATTTGTGGATCATCTTGTGATGAAGACGACTTTATTAACGGAAAAGGTTAAACCACAGGTCTCTGATAATTTCACTAATGATTCAATATAGAATTTCCTTAAATTGTTTAAACAGAAACCCGAAGATTTAGATCAGAAAACAAAAAAGTACACAATAGAACTAAAAAATATTGCAATAGTGGAGGTTTTTCCAAAAAATATTTTTTATCATTTTATTTAAAAAAAAAAAAAAAAAAAAAAAAAAAAAAAGGCTCAGGATGCTACCTTGAGGAACCCTATATTCTGCTTCACCTCGAGGAACTTTACATTCTGCTTCAGCTTGAGGGACTCTACATTCCGCTTCCCCTTGAGGGACTCTACATTTCGCTTCACCTTGAGGGAACCTACATTCCACTTCACCTTGACTCCTTGAGGGACTTAACATTCCGCTTCACTTTGAGGGATTCTAAATTCAGCTTCACCTTGAGGGACTTTACATTCCGCTTCACCTTGAGGGACTCTACATTCCGCTTCACCTTCAGGAGGGACTCTACATTCCGCTTCACCTTGAGGGACTTTACATTCCGCTTCACCTTGAGGGACTTTACATTCCGCTTCACCTTCAGGAGGGACTCTACATTCGGCTTCACCTTGAGGGACTTTACATTCCGCTTCACCTTGAGGTACTTTACATTCCGCTTCACCTTCAGGAGGGACTCTACATTCGGCTTCACCTTGAGGGACTTTACATTCCGCTTCACCTTGAGGTACTTTACATTCCGCTTCACCTTCAGGAGGGACTCTACATTCGGCTTCACCTTGAGGGACTTTACATTCCGCTTCACCTTGAGGTACTTTACATTCCGCTTCATCTTCAGGAGGGACTCTACATTCCGCTTCACCTTGAGGGACTCTACATTCCGCTTCACCTTGAGGTACTTTACATTCCGCTTCACCTTCAGGAGGGACTCTACATTCGGCTTCACCTTGAGGGACTTTACATTCCGCTTCACCTTGAGGTACTTTACATTCCGCTTCACCTTCAGGAGGGACTCTACATTCGGCTTCACCTTGAGGGACTTTACATTCCGCTTCACCTTGAGGTACTTTACATTCCGCTTCACCTTCAGGAGGGACTCTACATTCGGCTTCACCTTGAGGGACTTTACATTCCGCTTCACCTTGAGGTACTTTACATTCCGCTTCACCTTCAGGAGGGACTCTACATTCGGCTTCACCTTGAGGGACTTTACATTCCGCTTCACCTTGAGGTACTTTACATTCCGCTTCACCTTCAGGAGGGACTCTACATTCGGCTTCACCTTGAGGGACTTTACATTCCGCTTCACCTTGAGGTACTTTACATTCCGCTTCACCTTCAGGAGGGACTCTACATTCGGCTTCACCTTGAGGGACTTTACATTCCGCTTCACCTTGAGGTACTTTACATTCCGCTTCACCTTCAGGAGGGACTCTACATTCGGCTTCACCTTGAGGGACTTTACATTCCGCTTCACCTTGAGGTACTTTACATTCCGCTTCACCTTCAGGAGGGACTCTACATTCGGCTTCACCTTGAGGGACTTTACATTCCGCTTCACCTTGAGGTACTTTACATTCCGCTTCACCTTCAGGAGGGACTCTACATTCGGCTTCACCTTGAGGGACTTTACATTCCGCTTCACCTTGAGGTACTTTACATTCCGCTTCACCTTCAGGAGGGACTCTACATTCGGCTTCACCTTGAGGGACTTTACATTCCGCTTCACCTTGAGGTACTTTACATTCCGCTTCACCTTCAGGAGGGACTCTACATTCGGCTTCACCTTGAGGGACTTTACATTCCGCTTCACCTTGAGGTACTTTACATTCCGCTTCACCTTCAGGAGGGACTCTACATTCGGCTTCACCTTGAGGGACTTTACATTCCGCTTCACCTTGAGGTACTTTACATTCCGCTTCACCTTCAGGAGGGACTCTACATTCGGCTTCACCTTGAGGGACTTTACATTCCGCTTCACCTTGAGGTACTTTACATTCCGCTTCACCTTCAGGAGGGACTCTACATTCGGCTTCACCTTGAGGGACTTTACATTCCGCTTCACCTTGAGGTACTTTACATTCCGCTTCACCTTCAGGAGGGACTCTACATTCGGCTTCACCTTGAGGGACTTTACATTCCGCTTCACCTTGAGGTACTTTACATTCCGCTTCACCTTCAGGAGGGACTCTACATTCGGCTTCACCTTGAGGGACTTTACATTCCGCTTCACCTTGAGGTACTTTACATTCCGCTTCACCTTCAGGAGGGACTCTACATTCGGCTTCACCTTGAGGGACTTTACATTCCGCTTCACCTTGAGGTACTTTACATTCCGCTTCACCTTCAGGAGGGACTCTACATTCGGCTTCACCTTGAGGGACTTTACATTCCGCTTCACCTTGAGGTACTTTACATTCCGCTTCACCTTCAGGAGGGACTCTACATTCGGCTTCACCTTGAGGGACTTTACATTCCGCTTCACCTTGAGGTACTTTACATTCCGCTTCACCTTCAGGAGGGACTCTACATTCGGCTTCACCTTGAGGGACTTTACATTCCGCTTCACCTTGAGGTACTTTACATTCCGCTTCACCTTCAGGAGGGACTCTACATTCGGCTTCACCTTGAGGGACTTTACATTCCGCTTCACCTTGAGGTACTTTACATTCCGCTTCACCTTCAGGAGGGACTCTACATTCGGCTTCACCTTGAGGGACTTTACATTCCGCTTCACCTTGAGGTACTTTACATTCCGCTTCACCTTCAGGAGGGACTCTACATTCGGCTTCACCTTGAGGGACTTTACATTCCGCTTCACCTTGAGGTACTTTACATTCCGCTTCACCTTCAGGAGGGACTCTACATTCGGCTTCACCTTGAGGGACTTTACATTCCGCTTCACCTTGAGGTACTTTACATTCCGCTTCACCTTCAGGAGGGACTCTACATTCGGCTTCACCTTGAGGGACTTTACATTCCGCTTCACCTTGAGGTACTTTACATTCCGCTTCACCTTCAGGAGGGACTCTACATTCGGCTTCACCTTGAGGGACTTTACATTCCGCTTCACCTTGAGGTACTTTACATTCCGCTTCACCTTCAGGAGGGACTCTACATTCGGCTTCACCTTGAGGGACTTTACATTCCGCTTCACCTTGAGGTACTTTACATTCCGCTTCACCTTCAGGAGGGACTCTACATTCGGCTTCACCTTGAGGGACTTTACATTCCGCTTCACCTTGAGGTACTTTACATTCCGCTTCACCTTCAGGAGGGACTCTACATTCGGCTTCACCTTGAGGGACTTTACATTCCGCTTCACCTTGAGGTACTTTACATTCCGCTTCACCTTCAGGAGGGACTCTACATTCCGCTTCACCTTGAGGCACTCTACATTCCGCTTCAATTTATTTTAGTTTATTTTTTTATTTAATTTTTTTTTTTTTTTGTTAAACTATTTTACACATTCTATTTAAACTCGCGTTTCTATTTGTGATTTAAAGATGTTTAAAATATTATTATTATTATTATTATTATTATTATTATTATTATTATTATTATTATTATTATTATTATTGTTATTGTTATTGTTATTGTTATTATTAATTTATTATTATTATTATTATTATTATTATTATTATTATTATTATTATTATTATTATTATTATTATTAATATTTATAATATGCAAAAAAAAAATATCAAATATAATAATTTATCATATTTTTATTACAAAATGTTTTGCAAAAGCTTGAACTTGAGCTTGAACTCTAAAATATATATATATATATATATATATATATATATATATATATATATATATATATATATATATATATATATATATATATATATATATATATATATATATATATATATATATATATAAATTATTTACCATCTCCCAGGTAGGTTTTAGCCCTGTCAGTTGGAGCAGCATTTTCTTCCTTCTGGCCTCGAAACTCTTGATCCTATATAACTCTGAGAAACTATTTTCTCGGAGCAATGGTTTCTGATGCTAGTCCTTGAGTTATACACTCAGGTAGGGTTTCACCCTTTCAGTGGATCTAACATCTTCTATTTGGCCCGAAACTCGTTCTCCCAGAGTTCTACAGAAAATCGTGTTTCCATAAACGCATAAGATTCTAACGCTGGTCCAAGAGTTATACAAGCAGAAAAGTAAAAGGCCGGGTTGCTAGCCTTGTCACCCTATATTTATTATTATTATTATTAAAGTTAGAGGTTCCCTGCCCTTAATAGCCAAGCGAAGAAGTCTCTCTTCATATGATCCGATGTGTCGCTTTATCCAAACTCATCTGGCCAGAATAATTTAGCGCAATTTGTATATTAACATTATTATCCAAGTTCAATTTCTTTAAATTAAATAATCCAAAAGAACTAAATAGCGAAATATTGTCGCTCCTCCATTTATATTTCAGATAAATTGTGATATTTTTATATCCTTATTAAAATTTATGAAGAGAAATCTTGCCGAAAATTTTGCAACACCTCCAATAAATTTTATCAAAATATAAAATATTATGCTTCTTTCTATAAAATTTAAAAACGGACTCATTAAATTTAGTGTAATTCTTTGTTGCAATAGTCTGACCAGGTCCTCATTTCAAAAGCTTTCTCATCCTGAATCCTGAAAGCAATTCAGACTTTAGTTGGAACTTTGGAAGTTCTTGCAGCCTTCAGTCTTCAGTTTTCTTTCCTGCTGTTTTTTAGTTTCTTCTCTTTTATTTCTCCCTCTCTGTTTTCAATCCGTCCATCTTCGACAACAGTCAGATCATATATATATATATTCTCATTTTTATTTCTCAAAACTATTTATCTCACCACATATATATATATATATATATATATATATATATATATATATATATATATACTCTATGAATATGTGTGTGTGTGTGTGTGTGTGTGTGTGTGTGTGTGTGTGTGTGTGTGTGTGTGTGTGTGTGTGTGTGTGTGTGTGTGTGTGTGTGTGTGTGTGTGTGTGTGTGTGTGTGTGTGTGTGTGTGTGTGTGTGTGTGTGTGTGTGTGTGTGTGTGTGTGTGTGTGTGTGTGTGTGTGTGTGTGTGTGTGTGTGTGTGTGTGTGTGTGTGTGTGTGTGTGTGTGTGTGTGTGTGTGTGTGTGTGTGTGTGTGTGTGTGTGTGTGTGTGTGTGTGTGTGTGTGTGTGTGTGTGCTGTGTGTGTGTGTGTGTGTGTGTGTGTGTGTGTGTGTGTGTGTGTGTGTGTGTGTGTGTGTGTGTGTGTGTGTGTGTGTGTGTGTGTGTGTGTGTGTGTGTGTGTGTGTGTGTGTGTGTGTGTGTGTGTGTGTGTGTGTGTGTGTGTGTGTGTGTGTGTGTGTGTGTGTGTGTGTGTGTGTGTGTGTGTGTGTGTGTGTGTGTGTGTGTGTGTGTGTGTGTGTGTGTGTGTGTGTGTGTGTGTGTGTGTGTGTGACCTATCACCACTGTATTTGCGAGTGTGTGTGTGTGTGTGTGTGTGTGTGTGTGTGTGTGTGTGTGTGTGTGTGTGTGTGCGTAGGTGTATGTGTTTGAGGAGGGGGTGAATATACTTGTACATGTGGAATGGGAAGTCTATAAAAAAAAAAGCGCAGCCCCAAATAGTGTAAACAATTTGCAATAAACCAGACCTTATTTCGAATAAATAAAAAAAATAATAAGAAGAAAAAAAAATCAATTTCGAAACGAACGCAAAATTTCCAAAATGTTTCGTTTTATTTCTTTTGCATAAAGTTAAGTAATAAACTTTCGTGCATCAAACAAAACCCGAAGTCGAAGTAAACAATTTCTAATATTAAGAATTTATGCAAATTATTACTTGCCAAAAACAAAAAATTAAAAACAAAAAAATGGCTTAAAAAATAGGTTCCTTTGGTAATTTTGTGAAGGAATCGGTAAACGCAACGGGTGAGGTGCGGTGCGATGCGGTGCACCGTATTCATTATGGTGCGGTGCGGTGAGTAATGTGTTCATTATGGTGCCGTACGATGGAGTACGTAGTGTGGTCATTATGGTGCAGAGCGGTCCGGTGCGCATTGAAATATAGAGCTGCGGTCCGGTCCGCATTGAAATATAGAGGTTAGGTGCGGTGCAGTGCGTGGTGAGCTCATTTATGTGCGAAAATTTGAGGTGCTCGATCAACTCTAGTAATTTTCTCGGACTCAATTTCTGTAGCCATACAAAATGATTGACTTTAGACTGTATCTCCGGATCTTGATTCCGGATCTTGATCCTCTGGTCCCAAATCCGGTCTAAGCTTTCTCCTCTTACAAAACGACTGACAAGACTATATCAACAGATCTTAGTGAAAAAATCTGGGAACAGTTTCGATTCCCGCTACG
Source organism: Trachelipus rathkii (assembly GCA_015478945.1). Classification (NCBI taxonomy): domain Eukaryota; kingdom Metazoa; phylum Arthropoda; class Malacostraca; order Isopoda; family Trachelipodidae; genus Trachelipus; species Trachelipus rathkii. The sequence goes on along the minus strand of JABUQX010084933.1, from coordinate 64,025 downwards.
TATTCGGTCTTAGATTTGGATGAACTTAAAATCCACGGATTTCGACTTTTCCCTCAACCGAAAAAAACTAATACTCCTAATTTTCCTTGTATTCGAAAGCCCAACAACTTTCATATGCAGTCAACTTCTTCTTCTTCTTCTTCTTCTTCTTCTTCTTCTTCTTCTTCTATTAACAGATTTTTTCCCCTTCTAAACATTTACTGTAACAATATTTTTGGAAGTATTACGTATCTAGTTCCTCCTTTCCTTCCTGTCAACCCCCTCCCTCCTCCCGCCATGCCTCCCTTACCCTCCCCATCTCGCTCTTCTTTATTCTTCTCCTCTCTTCATCTCGTTTCCAGTTCCTCCCACGCGAATCCGTTCAATTCTTCACTTACAAACTAAAAAGGGTGACAAACTTTTGGGCATTGATTTTTTATGACTCTCTCTCTCTCTCTCTCTCTCTCTCTCTCTCTCTCTCTCTCTCTCTCTCTCTCTCTCTCTCTCTCTCTCTCTCTCTCTCTCTCTCTCTCTCTCTCTCTCTCTCTCTCTCTCTCTCTCTATTAATAAAAAAAAACTGAAGATGAAATGAGGTCCAATTTATTAAGGCTTAAGAACTGAATCGATAGAACGACAGAGTCTCAAGGCAAGAGGCTAGGGTTCGATCTCTTGTCCGGATCCTAGGTAGATATTACCTAGAGCAATTTCCATCCCAGAATAGGGCAATGCCCGCGAGGAACGAACTTTTTATATATAAAAAATATAAATAAATAAGTTATTTTTATTTGAGTTTTCTTTTTAATATCAAGGCTCCGGAGTCAGAGCCGGAGCCAGATTCGCAAGATTGTGGATAGGTCCGGGAAAATTTTTTTATTTTTGGAGAGCTGAGTTAAATAATTTTGTTTTACTATTAAATAAAGTATTTCGGAACCGGCTGGAGCTGAAGCCGGAGCAGCAAGATTTTAATATGATGGAGCCGGAGACTGAGAAGTTTAAAATGATAGAGCGTGAGCCGGAGCCGGAGCCGGAGTCGGAACTAGAATTGGAGTACGAAAAAAACAAAAAAAACAAAAAAAAACTAATTACTGACAAGTTTTTTTTAGTTTCGCTTTTCTTTTTTTCTTTTCTTTTTTCTTTCAAAACATGTTCCTAAATTGACGAGAAAAAAATAACGAATTAATTTAATGACAGGTATTGTTTTTTTTCGTTTTTTGTTTTTGCTTTTCGCTAATGTTTTTTTGAACCTAAATTGCAAATCAATTATATTGCATTACTACTAGAAATAAAAAATTTATACTTTGTACAATTACGATAGGAAATTCGTATCCCAGAGAGGGAATTTTAAGCCTTACATATAATGCAAAATTTTACAAAGCAAAATGTCATTTTTACTTCGATGCCATTAACACAAGTAATGTGAAAGTCTTCAATATAAAAATGGTAAAAAATTTTAAAAAAATGGTAAAAGAAATGGTAAAAAAAATGGTAAAAATGAAAAAAAATTATAAAAATGGTAAAAAATTGTAAAAATGGTATTTTGCTTACTACAAATATGTATATATGTAACCTTTATATTCTCTCCTTGGAAGAAAACTTATTTCCCCGACTGTACATATTTTTTTATTTACTTTATTCAACTTTTAAATATTTAAAACAAACTTTTATTATGATGCTTGTAATATATAATTATATATATCCATTAGAATTTCAAAAATGTAAGACATATATTCACTTAACTTGAAAAAAGTATATATCTAAAAAAATTAGCGTTTAAAATTTTAAAAAATGACAAAATAACTGCAGAAATAGAAGACAGAAGCTCTTACTTTCTTGAACCTTTTGATATTTTTCAAATTCATCTTGATTTAAAGCTGGCGCACAGTTAATACTGTGAGGTGTTCTATTTGGGTTTGGTTGGAGCGTTCCGAGGGTGGAGTTTTAAAGCTTTCCAACGTGAGTTTAGAGGCTAAGAATTTGATTGGAGGTAAACCAGCTCTCCTCTATTTTTTCTTAGTTTCCCCCCACCCCCAAAAGTCCACATGACTAATCTTCATATGGATCTGAGCTCTGACCGAGTTCCCAAGACGAGTTCTAAGTGAGAGAAGTTCTAGTAATCAGATTCGTTTGTAGAACTAAAATTTCACTTAGATTTGGTTGGGCTAAATTGTGAGTCCCAAAGTCGGGTTCCGTATAGGAGGAGCTCTGACCAAGTTCCCGAGACGAGTTCTGAGCTAGAGAAGTTATAGTAATCTAATCCAATCGCAGATTCGATTAAAATATCTAAATTTCCATTTTGGTTTGGACTAAGTTCCAAGTTCCAAAACTGGGTTCTATATATTCAAATCTCCTGAGAAGATAAACTTTTTTTGCCGGCTTCGATTCCGATTCCGGCTTCATCATTTTAAAATATCCGTTTTCGGTTCACCAATTTTAAAATTTCCCGGCTCAGATTCTATCATTTCATAATCTGCGGTTTCGTTCCGGTTCCAGACTCCATTTTGTAATTGTAAAAGATTTTTTTCCCTCCCGGTCTTGCTTCACAACCCCCAAAAAATCAGCATCGGCTCCGGCCCAACCCAAAACCTAACGGTTCTTCGGTTCCGGCTGTTCCCAAAACATAGAGTTCCCAAAACATAGCTGTTCCTCGGTTCCGGCTGTAACCGAATTTCCAAAACCAAGCGGCTCCTTGGTTCCGGCTGTAACCGAGTTCCCAAAACCAAGCGTTTCCTCGGTTTCGGCTGTAACCGAGTTCCCAAAACCTAACGGTTCCTCGCTTCTGCCTGTAACCGAGTTCCCAAAACCCAACGCTTCCTCGTTTCCCGCTGTAACCGAGTTCCCAAAGCCTAACGGTTCCTCGTTTCCTCCTGTAACCGAGTTCCCAAAGCCTAACGCTTCCTCGGTAAATTCCGACTGTAACCGAGTTCCCAACACTGAGTTGTGAGTGAGCAAAGTTCCAGTAATCTATTCTGATCCCTGATTCCATTAAAAGATAAAAAATTCCGCTTCTGGATGATCCTTCATTAAAATTCCATCAAGAGTAAAGTGAATATTTTCGCTTTAAGACTGACCTATTTATTTCATTCTTCCTTTACCGCAGAAACAAACAAACAAATAAAACAAACAAAAAGTAATAACGTGACTATAACAAATAAAAAAAATTAGACAAATAAAAAAAGTAAAAAAAAAAAAAAACATAAACACTCAATAATTTGTTTAAAAGGAGATAAAACTTTTATACGAAAAACTTCATCAACCATAAAGCCGTATTAGGAATTGTTATTATTGTTGTTGTTGTTGTTGTTGTTGTTGTTGCTATCAATGTTGCAGTTGCAGTAGTTGTTATTGTTGTTGTTGTTTTTCTAATTTTTATTCTTTATTTGTTATTATCGTTGTTGCTTTTGTTATTAATGTTGTAGTTTGTGGTTTTTGATATTGTTGTTGTCGCTGCTGTTGTAGTAGTAGTAGAAATAGCAGTTGTAGTAATAGTAGTAATAGCAATAATTTTTGTTGTGGTAACCGTTTAATAATAATAATAATAATAATAATAATAATAATAATAATAATAATAATAATAATAATAATAATAATAATAAAATAATAATAGGGAAAAGCTGTTTCCGTTCCTGGAACGGAGCCAAGTGTTCGTCCAACGTTTTAGCGAAAAAAAATATTATCATTAAGAGAAAAAAATGGAAATAATAATAATAGTAATAATAATTAAAAGGAGACAATTTTAAAGGTTTTACCTTAAGAGCCTATAATTATTATTATTATTATTATTATTATTATTATTATTATTATTATTATTATTATTATTAGTAGTAGTAGTGCAGTAGTGAGTAGTCGGAGTAAGTAGTAGTAGTAGTAGTAGTAGTAGTAGTAGTAGTAGTAGTAGTAGTAGTTGTATTAGTATTAGTAGTAGTAGTTGTAGTAGTAGTGGTAGTAGTAGTAGTAGTTGTTGTATTAGTATTAGTAATAGTAGTTGTATTAGTAGTAGAAGATGTAGTATAATTATTACTATCAGTAGTGGTAGTAGTAGCTGTAGTAGCAATAGTAGCAGTAGTAATAGTCGTAGAAATAGTAGCAAAAGTAGTAGTAGTAGTAGTGGCAATTGATATAATAAGAGCATCAACCATTAGTATAACGCTTTGCATATTTTTATTACTTTACATCCTATTAAGTAATAATAATAATAATAATAATAATAATAATAATAATAATAATAATAATAATAATAATAATAATAATAATAATAATAATAATAATAATAATAATAATAATATTAATAATACTACTACAACTACTACTACTACTACTACTACTACTAATAATAATAATAATAATAATAATAATAATAATAATAATAATAATAATAATAATAATAATAATAATAATAATATTACTACTACTACTACTACTACTACTACTACTACTACTACTACTACTACTACTACTACTACTACTACTACTAATAATAATAATAATATAATAATAATAATAATAATAATGATAATAATAATAATAATAATAATAATAATAATAATAATAATAATAATAATAATGATAATAATTAGCTGTAGAATGAAGTTAGGATAATAAAAACAATACTAAATTTATCGAAAAACTGTATGTATGTGAGATAGATAGATAGATAGATAGATAGATAGATAGATAGATAGATAGATAGATAGATAGATAGATAGATAGATAGATAGATAGATAGATAGATAGATAGATAGATAGATAGATAGATAGATAGATAGAAGGCTGGATTAAATATTAAACAAAATAAGCACGTGCTTTGGGCATCAATTGAAAGGGCACCACAGAAATTTGAACTAATTAGCTTTTATTTGTTTGAAAATTATAACATGGTTTGAACAAGGATTTAGCTTTTTTTTTAAATGGGATTTAGCCATAAAAAGTGAAATTTATATCATGTAATGAATGAATGGCAATTTAATTTCAATTTAGTTTCAAAAGCTGCAAAGGAAAGGATTCCAGATGTTGATTGATTACAAGGCAGCTCTAACTCGCAAACGTATCAAAAATAAGGTACGCAATGACGGAGATACACCAGAAGTATATCTTAATGCAAGGGATAAATTTCGTATCACCAAATGGATAATTTTACACAATTATTGACAATTGTTGACAAACTTGAAACTGAGATGAAAAAAAAAAAGGAGAGAGATATATATAGGCCCCTATATAAAGAAATAGCAGAGAGGCTTTCTTTTCTACGTGATGTGCGTGTGCCACATAAAGCCACTTTATCATCTACTGAAATTGAAAGGTATTCTCAATGCTGTCAAAAGCCAATTGATGATTACCCACAGGATTTCAACACTAATTTCTCAGCCGAGCTTCAGAAGTTTCACTTGTTTGTGCGCCATAAGTTCAGTGCAACAAAAAATTTAAAAAGATTCAATCATGCTGAACTTTATAAAATGATTGCAGAGGGTAATATTGAGTGTGCCTTTCCAAATGTAGATATTGGCTTTTGTATATTTTTAATATTAATGGTCACAAATTGCTCATATGAGCATTCATTTTCTAAGCTGAAGTATATTAAAAAAATCCAATCAGAACAACTATGCAACCAGATATGCCTGATTTTTTTAAAAAGTCCATTCACACCTCAAGGGCGTAGCCATATTCTAGGAGAGGAACTTCTCTAGGTAATTTCTACCTAGGATCCGGACTAGGGATCGAGCCCGCCCCCTTGCCATGCGACTATGTCGCTCTACCGATTGGCCTACAGTAGCGTCTGCTAAGTAGAGAAGCAGGTGATGTGTTACTTAAGATTAGTTTTGAGGATCTGATCAAAGACTTTGAAATTAATTAAAAAAAAGTAGGAGAAAACTTTTCAATTATAAATACAGTTTATGCATACAAAAATAAACATTATTTCGAAAAATAACATTTTATTTTATTTTATGGTTTATTATTGTTTATATTTTGAATTGCATATATACGGGGCACCAAAATCTTATAAGTGCTTAGGGCTTGTAAGGGTCTTAATCCGGCCCTGGATAGATAGATTAGATAGATAGATAGATAGATAGATAGATAGATATGGTGTCACAGATAGATAGATAGATAGATAGATAGATATTTTGTCTCAGATAGATAGATATATAGATAGATAGATAGATATATAGACAGGTAGATATTTTGTCTCAGATAGATAGATAGATAAATGGATATGGTGTCACAGATAGATAGATGGATAGATAGATAGATAGATAGATAAATAGATAGATAGATAGATAGATAGATAGATAAATAGATAGATAGATAATTTTGTCTCAGATAGATAGATAGATATTTTGTCTCAGATAGATAGATATATAGATAGATAGATAGATATATAGACAGGTAGATATTTTGTCTCAGATAGATAGATAGATAAATGGATATGGTGTCACAGATATTAGAATAGAATAGATTAGAGATAGACTTAGATAGATAGATTAATTTGTTTTACATACATAGGATAGATAGATAGGATAGAATAGATAGAGTAGATAGATAGATAGATAGAATAGATAGATAGGATAGTAGATAGATAGATAGATATTTTGTCTCATTAGGGATTAAGATAGATAGATAGATTACATAGATTTAAATAGATAGATAGATAGATTAGATAAGATTAGAAGATAGATAAGGATAGATTCGAAAACTATAAAATAGATAGATAGGAAAGATAGATTAGATAGATAGATAGATAGATAAGATAGAATAGATAGATAGATAAGAATAGATAGATAATTTTGTCTCAGGATAGATATAAATAGATAGATAGAAAGATAGAATCTTTTCACTTCTAGATAGAAATGATTAGATAGATAATAGATAGATAGATAGATAGATAGACTAGATAGATACTCCGGAATTAGATAGATAGATAGATAGATAGATAGAATATTTTTCTAGATAGATAAATAGAATAGATAGAAAGAATAGATAGATAGATAGATAGATAGAAATAGATAGATAGATAGATAGATAGATAGATAGATAGATAGATAATTTTGTCTCAGATAGATAAATAGATAGATAGAAAGATAGATAGATAGATAGATAGATAGATAGATAGATAGATAGATAGATAGATAGATAGATAGATAGATAGATAGATAGATAGATATTTTGTCTTAGATAGCATTAGATAGATTAGATAGATAGATAGATAGATAGGATAGATAGATAGATATAGGATAGATAGGATAGATAGATAGATAGAGATTAGATAGATAGATAGATAAGATTTTCTTTTACATATTTAGATAAATAGATAGATAGGAAAGATAGATAGATAGAATAGATAGAAAATAGAAGAAGACAAGATAGAATGGATAGATAGATAGATAGATGATAAAGATAGATAGATATTTTGTTCTTAGATAGATAAATAGATAGATAGTAAAGATAGATAGATAGATAGATAGATAGATAGATAGATAGATAGATAGATAGATAGATAGATAGATAGATATTTTGTCTCAGATAGATAAATAGATAGATAGAAAGATAGATAGATAGATAGATAGATAGATAGATAGATAGATAGATAGATAGATATGGTGTCACAGATGGATAGATAGATAGATAGAAACCATCAAAACTTGAGAAAAGGAAGCAGCAAAACGTTAATTTACCTTTTTTTTATTATTTTTGTAATTGCTTTTAAAAATTAATTACTGCTCGATCAAGAACGTACGACGTAATATATCCATTAGTGAATTTCCAAAATTTTAATAAACGGTTCTCTGCTTTGTCATAAGATTTAACTACCGGTTCTCTTTTCCTCTTTAATTAATCAGTTTAAACTCCCGGTTCGGTTAATCGGCTAAAAACCGGTTCCAGCTCACCACTGATTAAACCACAAACACTGATCCAATAAATTTGAAGCCACCCTACTACTACCACTACTATTACCACTACTATTACTACTACCACTACAACTACTACTACTACCACTACTACCGCAGCTACTACTACTACTACCACTACAACAACAATTACTATTTATTACTGATTATTATAGATGAGGATGATTCACATATTTCAGGGTGGGAGTGGATGAGACACAAATCCATATAGTAAGATTGGCAGATGCATCGGTGTAGTTAAGTGCAGTTCATGGTGAGCTCATTTTCGGTCAGAGCGGTGCGGTGTGGTGCGGTGCGGTGGTGCTGTGTGGTGCGGTGCGGTGAGATGCTACTTCATAGATAGTAAGCCATAGGACGCAGTTATTAAATTATATATATATATATTATAATATATATAGACATATTTATATTACCAAATATATATAAAATATATATAATATATATAAATATATAATATATATAAATTTATATATATATATAATATTATATATATATATATATATTGTTGGAAGGATTTAGATGTTCTGACTTCTGAGGCACCTTCAGGGCTTCTCACGTGGTCACTCTTTGAATGGAGTACGCGTCGCATCTCTCTCTCTCTCTCTCTCTCTCTCTCTCTCTCTCTCTCTCTCTTTCTCTCTTCTTTCTCTCTCTCCTCTCTCTCCTCTCTCTCTCTTGACTCAGCTAATAATATAAGAGAAAAGCCTATTTCACTTTATTATGGAGAAACCTTATTATAGAAAAAAGAAAAATTTAATTAAAGTTTTAAAATAAAATTCCAGAAAAATTATAATAGAAAGGTTTGGACTATTTATTTATTTAATTTATTTTTACCTTCATTTAGCTACTCGGTAGAATTGAAGATGGAAAATTTAAAGTTTTTTTTTTTTTTTTTTTTTTTATTTATTTATAATAAATTAAGATGTAGAAAAAGAACGCGGCAGGTTTAGCAACGAACGGTGGTTTAGAATCAGAGGCAAAAGGTTAAAAAATAAATTCAGATTTCAACTTATTCCCTTAGTAGCAAGGGATGAGGAACCGAGAGTTTTTATTTTGTCGTTTCCAACCCCGGCTCCGGCTCCGGCTCCGGCTCCGGCTCCGGCATTTTAAAATTGTCCTACTCTGATTCCGGTTCGATAAATTTAAAATTATCCGACTCCCGCTATAGCTCTGAACCCCTTTTAATTCATGCTAAAAAAAGTTTTTTGACCTGGCTCCGACTCCACCAAAACCTTGCAGCTCCGCAGCTCCGGTTCCGGCTCCAAAACCCTGTCGGATATGAAAATAAAATTCCAACACGAAACAAACAATTTTCAATTACTATTCCAAAAAGAAAGAAAAAAAATGACCTATTTTATTATTTTAATGCCTTCACTGCTACTTCTTCTGGCGCACAAAGGCCTTGTTGGAACCAAGGCACACCCCCACCCCACCCCACCCCACCTCACTCCTCTCGATTCAAGTTCGTTTTCCGATTTTGCAAACAACAGCCATGATAGAGGGGGGTGCAGGGTGGAGGGAGGAAGACCTTTAAGATCAATAACCTTGTGCTTGCTTTAAATTAGAATTCTCAGCCTAAATTCGGATGATTTCAGGTGTGAAAAGGTGAGCAGGTGGCCGTAATAGTGGGGTATGTAATAGTGGTGGACGAAACAGTGGTGGAAGTAATGGTTGAGTATAATAGAAGATGTAATGGTGGTGAATGAAACTGTGATGGAAGTAATGATTATGAATGTAATAGAAGAAGCTGTAATGGTGGTGGAAGTAATGGTGGTGGAGTAATAGTGGAAGATGTAATGGTGGTGGAAGCGTAATTGTGATGAATATATTGATGGTGGATATAATAGTGTAATATGTAATGGTAGTGGACGTAGGGTAATTGTGCTGATTAAATTTGTGGTGGGTGTAATGGTGATGGATGAAATTGCTGGAAGTAATGGTGGTGGACTTAATTTTGGTGGATGTATATAGTGATGGACATAATGGTGCTGGAGGTAATTTTCATGGAAATAATGGCGATGATTGTAATTGTGGTGGATGTAATATTGCTGAATGTAATTGTGATGGACATAATTATGGTTAATATAATTGTAGTGGAAGTAATGATGGGAGTCCTAATTATGGTGGAAGTACCGTAATGGTGATGGGTATAATGGTGTTGGACATAATGATGGTGGATATAATGGTGGTGGACGCAGTTATGGTGGATGTAATGCTTGAAAACGTACACACTAGATTGGTATGAAACCAAACGATTGAAAAATGTTCAAGAAATACAGAAAAAAATTCATGGAAAGATTATATCATCACAAATCATTGGATGGAGGGGGACTATCCCAAATGGTCGACATGGAAAATGATCGACAAGTTAAGTTAAGTTAAGTTAAGTTAAGTTAGGTTAGGTTAGGTTAGGTTAAGTTAGGTTAGGTTAGGTTAGGTTAGGTTAGGTTAGGTTAGGTTAGGTTAGGTTAGGTTAGGTTAGGTTAGGTTAAGTTAAGTTAAGTTAAGTTAAGTTAAGTTAAGTTAGGTTAAGTTAGGTTATGTTGGATTCGTTAGGGAAACTAAATAACCAGATTTTTTTCTTATTTTTTTTTTACAAATGTCGACCATTTGACCTGTCGATCACTTTCCTTGTCGATCATTTGGTACTAACTTCGGATGGAGATGATAAACAGAAGGTCCCCAATTGTGATAAAGAAAAATTAGACACCAACATTCACATTCTACTCTACACCTCGCGACACCTTTGCATTCGATACAGACCTACTTGAGTTCCCTGACGGAACGGTGAGTTGCGACACACAATTGCAGTGTCCCCGAGCCTGTGACACACAGTTTCACTGTTCCTGTGCGAGTGACACAATTTCAGTGTTCCTGCGCGCGTGACACACAATTTCACTGTTCCTGTGCGAGTGACAAACAATTTCAGTGTCCCCAAACGTGTGACACACAATTTCACTGTTCCTGTGCGAGTGACACAATTTCACCGTTCCTGTGCAAGTGACAAAGTTTTAGTGTTCCTGTGCGCGTGACACACAATTTCACTGTTCCTGTGCGAGTGACAAACAATTTCAGCGTCCCAAGCGTGTGACACACAATTTCACTGTTCCTGTGCGAGTGACACAATTTCACTGTTCCTGCGCGCGTGACACACAATTTCACTGTTCCTGTGCGAGTGACACACAATTTCAGCGTCCCAAGCGTGTGACACACAATTTCACTGTTTCTGTGGGAGTGCCACAATTTCACTGTTCCTGTGCACGTGATACACAATTTCAGTGTCCTTGTGTGTGTGACACACAATTTCAGTGTTCCCGAGCGTGTGACACACAATTTCAGTGTCCTTGTGCGTGTAACACACAATTTCAGTGTTTCCGAGCGTGTGACACACAATTTCACTGTTCCTGTGAGAGTGACACACAATTTCAGTGTTCCTTTGCGCGTGACACACAATTTCAGTGTCCTTGTGCGTGCAACACACAATTTCAGTGTCCCTGTGCGAGTGACACAATTTCAGTGTTCCTGTGCACGTGACAGAATTTCAGTGTCCTTGTGCGTGATACACAATTTCAGTGTCCTTGTGCGTGTGATACAATTTCAGTGCCCCTGTGCGCGTGACACACAATTTCAGTGTCCTTGTGCGTG
>JABUQX010084933.1:35000-42500 GCA_015478945.1 Trachelipus rathkii | reverse complement strand
AATTGCCGACGACATTTTTAACAAATTTTTTTCCCAAAACGGAGCTCGCCAATCCCCCGCGGGGGGTAGAAACGAATGGCAATCGGTGAACGCCGTACGACCAGCAGAAGAGAAAGTCACCAAGCCACCCAACAAAGAGACTTCGACCCAAGAGAGGGAGATAAGTCGACTGATAATCTCTCATGAAAAGTCAGCTGAAGAGATGAGATCACTAGCCAAGAGCGTCATAGAGCTCGCTAAGACAATGTGTCAGAATGCGAAGAACTCCCCCACCCCCAATAATGATCAAATTCAAGAGGAAGAAATTTCAACCGATCAACTTATAACAACGTTGCAGCTGGGCCTAGTACAGAAGGCCTTTGTAGGTTCCATAGGAAATTTTTGCACCATTCATTTCGATGTGAGGGTCGATATTGTCCAATGTACACCTTGATATCGCAACCCCCGGCAACTCCTCCACCCCCACAACAGAACGTCAACATTTCAAAAAATGGAAAGGCTGGTCCGTGAGGCGACTCCCGGGCCAGATGGGGGGGAACGACGCTTTTGTGAGTAGAAACCTTTGTGATTGTTTGCCCTGTAACTTTTGTATGAATAAATCAAATTTTGGGCGGGGAAATATTAATTTTAACTATAGTAGAAGACGTTATTATAACGATAATCATAATAACAGTAGAATTTATAGTCGTAATTATAATAATAGAAATTACAGTAACCATAGTATTGACAATTTTTATAATAATAATTGCTATGGTAACGAAAATATTAATTGTAACAATAATAATTATAATAATAATGCACGTGTCGGTTATAATAATTTCTATAATAATAATGAGCATGCTAATCTTAATGGCCATAATAGTAATAGGTATTTTAGTAATAATTGTAATTATATTAATCGTGGGTATGATGGAAATGTTAATTATATTAATAGATTTAAATGGAGTAGAAATATCACTTGTAAGGATGATCAAGGGCAGGGGGGGATTCCTAGTGATTCACCCCCTCCCCCACAGAAGTCGCTTGTCACTGAGTCAGTAGGAGTAGAGTCATCTTCAACTTTAAATTGTAACTCAACGCATGATGAGGTTAATAACAATAATAGCAATAATAATAATAATGATTGTAGAACTAGGAATGATAGTCGTAGTGATGGCAATAACGGTTTTGTAAATTCTTATAATTGTATTGAAAATAATAACGCTGTGACTTTTGAAAACAATAGCTTTGTGAATGAGTCGCTGCCTCCACCGACGGAGTCAACCTATCCCCCTGCCCCAGTCACTGGGGAGAAGGCGGGAATGGAGGCGATTCTGACTTGTGAATCTATACTTATTGATAAAAATAATGATAAAAATGAATTTATAATTAATGAAAGGGGCGAAATTCCCTTTCTGAAAATGAATTGTATTAGTTTTAGAGATGAAGGAGGTTCTTCTTCTTCCGATAAGCATGAGGGATCATTAATTTTAAGAAATAATGCATGTGACTTGTCTGATAATGCTGTGGTGGAAGTTTCTGGCAACTCAACTAAAATCGTTGCTGCTGTTAAAGAAGTAGTTTTTGATAAATTGTATTATATTTCGGACGCAACTAACAATGAGACTTATTTACTAGACTGTGGGAGTTGCCTCGACCTTTTAATTGCTACTGAATTGGATAAGGAGGAGGCCCCGATTGGGAGTGCCAGGGCCGCGAACGGAGGCTGTATCCATATTTATAAAAAAATAATGACTAAAGTTGACTTGGGGTTGGGCAGACCTTATGACTTGCATGCATACGCTTCAGATATTAAATTCAATGTCTTAGGCATGCCGTTTCTCAAAAAACACGGGTTCATCATTGACTTTAGGTACCATTTTTTACTAGATACCAGCACGAGACGTAGTATTTCTCTTAGTAATGAGGCTTTCGATTTTTCCAAGCATGTACGAAATTCTATATTCCCTCTGGCCGCTGTCTCTTTAAATATACCGCTTTGCGAATACGAATTAGTTAATAATTTAATTAGGAAGTACCAGGTCTTATTCTTAAATCCTTATGAAGCACCTAATTTAAATTTAAAGAATGATCAACTCAAAAGATGGCGCTTTATTTGTACAAAGTACCGGAGAAAAGGGGGCGGGGCTTATTTTGACAGCTGTGAGAACAACTTCGTCGCTCAGTCACGACTTGATAGTAATGAAACTATAGGGGAGGGGGGAGGGGGGAGTAAGGATTGTACTATTGGAAGGGGGGATGAAGATTGCACTGTTGATGAGGGGGGAGGGGAGAGAGAAGAATGTCCTTTGAAGGAGGAAATTTTATGCGAGTTAGCGGCAAACTACCCATACCATGTGAATGTTGATGGATCGCCGATACAATTGAGGAGTAGAAGCATAGCTCCACATCTTTTTGAGAAAGCAAGGGAGGAAATCAATAAATTATTGGACGCGGGGGTCATTTCGCGGGGGAGAAGCAATTGGGGTTTCCCTAGCTTTTTGCCAAAGTCGGACGGAAGGGTTCGTTTGGTCGTTGATCTGAGGTTATTAAACCAAAGATCAACCTCTGACAATTTTACCCTACCCAAGATTAAGGATATTATATTGCAATTGCAACATTGCAAGTTATTAACAAGGCTAGACGTTCGGCAAGCTTACTATAACGTGCCAGTCAGCGGGAAACAAAGAAATATTTCACTATTACTTGTCCTTTTGGTAATTACAGTTTTAACTATTTAATACAAGGACATAAGTGTTCTTCTAGTGCCTTCCAGCGCTTCATGTCAATCTTGCTTGGGGATTTAAAGAATGTTTTTGTTTATCTAGATGACATCCTAATTGCCAGTTCGACTCTTGAAGAACATGTTGCAATGTTGGAGAAAGTTTTGGAGAGATTAAAATATATGAAAATTTATCTGAACCCAAAAAAATGTGTACTTGCGGTCGGAGAAACAGATTTCTTAGGTTTCAACATTAGCGAGAAGGGCGTTAGGCCTAGCAAGGAAAAGATCAATGCAGTGGTGAATGTTGCAAAACCAACAACTATCAAACAGCTTAGGGCCTTTCTCGGTCTATATAACTTCTGCCGGATCAATATAGTAGGGGCGGCTCAATTGTTGCAACCCCTAACGAAAATGTTGAAAGGAAAACCCGCCTCCAATAAAAGGATTTCCTGGGAAGTAGAAGCCGAGCGAGCGTTCCAAGAAGCTAAAGCGGCTATGGTGAGTGCCACCCTATTGTCGTTCCCTGATGAAAAAACTGAGTTACTATTATACACGAAGGTAAGCGAGCTTACTATAGCCAGCGCACTTATGGGGGAAGAAAATAACCAAACAAAGATTTTCGCGCTTTATAGTACTATACTTACTGAGGTGGAAGTGGCACTACCACAGTTAGTTAAGGAATTATTATGCGTCAATAACAGTTTACAAAAATATGCTTATTTAATTGCAAATAGGAGAGTCAATATCTGTACCAGTAACAGTGGGTTGATCACAGCTTATACAAAAAAGAGTGCCACAAAGATTCATAATATTCGGGAAATAAATTTATTAAATGCCATTGCAAATTTTGACGTTGAATTTAAATTGGTCTCTAAGGCTAAAAATAAATTGGCAATAATTTTAACAGAATTGGCTAACGAAAGAGATAAGATTATAGAGACTGGGGAGTTGCAATTGCAACTGGCTTGTATAAAAGATGGGGAGTGGGCGTGGCCAAAACAAAATACTATGGAGACGGAGTTACAACTGGAGGAGGAGTTTAGTGGATGGAATTCTCTGAATTCCGTAGTGGAAGGGTTGAGCCCTTTAAATCGCACGTTAAAAGTAAAATAAAAATAAACAATAATAAAAATAAATAATAATAATAATAATAATAATAATAATAATAATAATAATAATAATAATAATAATAATAATAATAATAATAATAATAATGAAAATAATAATAATAATAATAATAACAATAATAATAATAATAATAAAAATAATAATAAAAGCGGTAATAATAATAATAATAATAAAAATAATAATAATAATAATAATAATAATAATAATAATAATAAAAATAATAACAAAAGCGGTAATAATAATGAGAATAATAATAATAATAACAATAATAATAATAATAATAATAATAATAATAATAATAATAATAATAATAATAATAATAAAAATAATAATGAAAGCAATGGTGGTAGTAGTAGTAGTAGTAGTAGTAGTAGTAGTAGTAGTAGTAGTAGTAATAATGATGGTAATAGTGGTAATAATGGCGGTAGTAGTAGTAGTAGTAGTAGTAGTAGTAGTAGTAGTAGTAGTAATAATAATGGTAATAGTGGTAATAATGGCGGTAGTAGTAGTAGTAGTAATAATAATGGTAACAATGATAGTAGTAGCGAAGCTGGTGATGATAATGACTTTGATGATTTTGTAATAAATACTATAACATGTAAAAAAGGGTTAAATGGAATGATGAAGAAATTTCAGGATGGGGTAGATTTCAAAGAGATAGCTATAGAACAGGAGACTGATGGTTATATAAGAGACCTAATAAAGGGGCTGAAAACTAGTGGGTTGAAGGCCTGTTACAAGGAGTTCATCCATCGGGGCGAGGAGCTGTCCTTGGCGGTTGACATCTCCACAGGCACAGCTAGAATATTGGTACCGGAAAATCTGGTGGATGATGTCATAGGAAAAATACATAATACAAATCACTTGGGAATTAAACGGACCTTGACTATTCTGAAAGCGGATTTTGCCTTCAGATTCATGCATAGTAGAGTAAAGAAATTTATACAGAGTTGTGATGTCTGTCAAAAAAATAAAAGCGTTAGAAGGATATCTCCAGAATTCGGCAGGTTTAAGGAAGTCTCGGAGAAGTTTGACACCCTCCATGTGGATTTGTGTAAGTTACCCTACAGTATGGGATTCAATTATCTGCTTGTTTTTATCGACAGATTTAGTAAGTATCCCTTCGCCTACCCTCTTAGGCAGGCGACGGTCGACTCGGTGTTGAATGTGTTAGTGGGCGAAATTTTTCCGTTCTGTGGCTCAATAAAAAGGCTCATCTCGGACCGGGGAAGCCAGTTCACTGCCAAAATATTTAATGACGTGTGTAACCTACTCAACATAGATAATATTATCACGACGCCTAATTCCCCTCGTTCGAACGGACTGGCAGAAAAATTGAACCAAGCCCTCATAGTGACACTAAGGTGTATGATTAATGATGAAGAGAATGAAGGATTAAAATGGCCTGAAATTTTGCCTTGGGCTCTGTACTGTTTGAGAATTAGCCCTCTAAATGACCAAGGGGTCACCCCCAGTGTGCTTATGTTCGGCCAAAATCTATCAGTGCCAGGAAGCTTGTTGCAGAAGGAGGCACTCAGTGCCACGGTCAGTCAAAGTGCCTATTTGAGAAAATTAGTGGCCTTAATGCGTAGGCCTCTGGCCCCACAGGTTATATATAAAAATAAAAATATATTTGTTCCGAAAGATCTCCACAAGGCAAAGGCCGTGTTAATAAGAAATCAACAGTATAATGTAGGGAAACTGTCAGAGAGATACTCGGGACCTTTTAGGGTGCTACGGATAAAAAAGAATAACGTTTATATTTTAAAGCAAGGGAAAGAGGCAGTAGAAAATTTAAGAAATGTAAGAATTTTTCATAACATAACCGAAAGGAACGCTGAAAACCCAAAAAAAAAATAGATGTAAAAAAAAAAAAAAAAAAATATATATAGATAATAATAATAAAGAAAACAAAAAAAAAGAAAGAGAGGTAAAAGGGGGAGCTTTTTAGTTCTACATCCAATTCTTAGAAATAAAAAATAATTGAATTGATACTTTCTCTCTTCCAAAAAAAAAAAAAAAAAAAAAAAAAAAAAAAAAAAAAATCTTCTTCCTCTATCTAATACTATAGACGAAACGATGCTGCCAAACACTAATAGTAGTAATAAATTCCCGCATGTTCCTTACAAAATGTCACAGGAAGGGTTGTAATAGAAGAGTTGAAATAGTCAAAACCCCCGAGGTGGGGATTAAGAAGGTCTTTTATGTATTTTGTAACAATATATTGTAAGAATAGAATTTGTGTTTCGTAATAATAATGTCAAATTATTACCAAAAAAAAAAAAAAAAAAAAAAAAAAAAAAACCTTGTGACGACAGGATTTCTCCTTGCCTCACAATAATTATGTACACCTCTCATAGTAGCTCTGTATGTCAAATTTTACTATTAATTTTATTATATATGAAAAATATTTAACAACCTTTTGTATGGCACTATTTTTGTGAGAGTGAGTCACTGCAATGCCGCCCGCGAAATGCCTGGCATTTCGAGGGAAGGAAGGCAGTAAGGCCTTAAGATACAAGAAAAGAGGTCGCATTTTGAGCTCCGGCTCATTGAAAAGAACCGGAAAATTGTGTTTGATCGTAGGAACTTGTTATATTAACTTTCACCAATTTTATTAATGACTGTGAATTAGCCTATTGTGTTAACCGACGATTTGATTGCATTTAAACTGTTCTAAACATTGATATCATTACTTACTATGTGATTTAATTAGTCTTAGAAATAAAAGAATAAAAAGTAAATTATACTCCTTTATCATTATCCTGGAATTAACTCGTCAAAAGGGTATTACATAATATAGTATATATAATATAATATATATAATATATATTATATATATATATATAGTATATATATATATATATATAATATATTATATATATATAATATATATATTATAATTATTATATATAATATATATATATATATTATATATATAGTATATATATATAATAGCTATAGTAATATATATATATATATATATATATATATATTATTAAAATATATATATAACCTATATATATATATATATATATAGTAATATTATATATAATATATATAATATTTATATATGTAGTATAATATATATTATATATAGTAAATATACTATATATATGATATTATAATATATATATAGTACTAATATAATATAATATATATTATATAATAATAGTATATTATAATATATATATATATAATATAAATATATATATAATATATTAGGATATATATAATATATAATATATATATATATATATATTATATAATATATATATAATATATATATTATATATATATATATATAATAATAAATATAATATATATTATATATATATATATAATAATATATATATACGGTATTAACTTCATAAGTCACAAATATTTTAATTCAGAAACATTTTTGCAATTATTACTAAAAAATTAAAGTAATAATAATAATAATAATAATAATAATAATAATAATAATAATAATATAATAAATAATAAATAATAATAATAATAATAATAATAATAATAATAATAATAATAATAATAATAATAATAATAATGTTTAAAATTAAAATCAATAATAATAAGAATGCATATCTTTAAATCAAATAATAATGAATCATTCTTTCAATAAAATACAATATTTAGTTAGCCAATTATATATAATATATATGATA
>JABUQX010084933.1:10000-12500 GCA_015478945.1 Trachelipus rathkii | reverse complement strand
ATATATATATATATATATATATATATATATATATATATATATATATATATATATATATATATATATATATATATATATATATATATATATATATACATGGGCGTAGGCAGGATTTCATAAAAGAACCAAATTTTAAAATATATATATATATATATATATATATATATATATATATATATATATATATATATATATATATATATATATATATATATATATATATATATATATATATATATATATATATATATATATATATATATATATATATATATATATATATATATAGATATAGCGTATTCAAAGTTTTGAATAATAAAAAATATTTATAAATATTTCATAATTTACGAAAAGTTTTATTTCAAAATGAGTGTAACTAGTAAGAAGTCTTATATTATTAAATAGTTTTCTTATAGCTTATAATAAAATTTAATATTTCATTTTCTTTCCAAAATTCAGTTATAATATCTTCTATCAATTGATGTTTTTGACGTGAAACTTTCCCCCCGTGAATGCCTAGTAAACATAGCCCATTTAATCTTTCGTTGGAAATAGTTGACCTTAGCCACGTTTTAACATGTCGTAAGGTACTAAACGACCTTTCAATTGCACAAGTAGTTGGTGGAAGTGTGAGAAGTACTTTGATAGCTTGTGCAACTGCTGGGAAAAATGTGCAATGATTTTGTAGTAATGTGCTGTAACTCATTTTCTCATCTATTTGTTCCCTATCTGATTCCTTCCAGAAATTAAACCAAGATTCTGCTTCACCAATTAGGTTGTCAATATTATATTCAGTTATAATGAGTTCAATTTTTTTTAAATATTCTGATTTGGTTAATTTTCTTATTCTAACTGGGTGCAAAATGCAAGGAAAGGTCGATGTTATATTGTGTTCCGAAAATTTGATACTCAGAGATGAAATGAGAGAATCAAGGTAAGGTATAAATAGTGAAACTCTGAAGCAATCCTCAGCAGAACTTTTTGATGTCCCTGAGGCTGGGATTCTTTTGGATACTGTACGTGGTAATGAAAAATCTTCACAAAAATTCTTAGATTTTTTAAAAATTCCTTTAAAAAGAGACTGCATTATTTTCACTTCTATCGGTTTTTAAAATATTTAAAAGTTTTTCTATGTGACAATGAACCTCATCCAAATTTATTACTTTAGTTTGAAGAATATTTGCTATAGGCTCCAAATATGAACTATATTTCGTCATGATTATTAAACAGATGAGAAATGCAGGACTTCCTGCTGCTGATGAAAGCTGACATGCTGCAGTTCGTGTGGCTTGCGTTACATCTGGATCAGATGAGAGATTTTTTAATGATAATTTTATTTGGCTAAAATGTTCATAAAATATCCTAGTTGATTTATACTTGGCAGACCATCGTGTTTCGCATAACAATGGTATATTTGCTACCAAATTTCTGCGTGACGTACTTTCACGGAAAAATTTTATAAATTGTTTTACAATTCCAACAGTGTTTCGAAATTCTGGAACAGCATTTAGGTCATTAATTACTAAATTTAAACGATGGGAACAACAATGAAAAAATTTGGCTTTAGGGTACTGATCTCTTATTAACTTTTGAACTCCATTTTCTTTGCCAGTCATGGTGGAGCACCCATCAAACCCAAGTCCAACAAGCTTACTCATATTTAAATTGTATATATCTCGTGTAGTAGACAATATAGCTCTTGCTATATCTTCAGCTTTCAGTTTTTCAAGAGGAGTAAAGCCTAGAAATTCTTCACGTACATTGAGATCCTTATCAACGAAGCGAACACCAATCGATAGCTGTTCTGTCCCGGATATGTCTGCTGTCTCGTCTGCTAAAAGGGAGAAATATTCACAATTGTTTACTTCATTCACAATTTGATTACATATCAACTTTCCACAAATAAATATAAGTTCATTCTGAATCATATGTGATGTGTATTTGGCCTTGCTCCTTTTGGTTCACATGTTCCACAACAAGAACATCTCCAGCTTTTACTCTGAATTTAAGCAAATCGGAAAAATTGCGGGTATTTGCAGTGCTACCTCGGAAATCTATCATGGCCTCTTTCCCATCTTTAAAATTGTACATAATTGGTGGTTTGTACGGTTTCGTTAATAAGTCAAACTTTAATCCATCTTTAATATTGGTTCCAATTATGTAATTTCCAATATCCAGGACATTTTCCTCTTGGTACGTTATATCCCAAGTAGCAACACTACTAAATTTAGTATCATTAACAGGATTGGCCTCAATATCACTTGAATTATCATCAGCATTGCAGAACGACCACTAAATGAGTTGTGGTTGTTCAATCATAAAACTACTGTTATCAATCCTAAGCCTTTTAATTATAAACTTATCCATATTTCAGTATTACTTTGTCATATAATAATAATAATAATAATAATAATATTTTTAATAAATAATATAATAATAATAATATTTTTAACCACCTCCACTACTTCTTTCGGCTTCTCAAGCACACAAGCAGTTACCT
>JABUQX010084933.1:0-5000 GCA_015478945.1 Trachelipus rathkii | reverse complement strand
ACGTTTTGCTGCAACACCAGATTTTGCGACGTAGCTGTCTTTCAGGAAAAGGTATAACACACACACACACACACACACACACACACACACACACACACACACACACACACACACACACACACACATATATATATATATATATTATATATATATATATATTATTATGATATATTATATATATATATATATATATATATATATATATATATATATATATATTACCACTCATAGACTAGGGCAGGCTGATGCGGAGCGATGGTGTTATCTTCCTGTATATAGTATATATATATATATATAGTATATATATATATATATATATATTATATATACATATTATAATTAAAAATATTTTATTCTTATATATAATATATATATATATATAATATATATATATAATATATATTCTCTTTTAACAGAAATATAGATGTAACAATACACAAGGAAAATTAAAAAGAAAAACATACCGAGTACTTTCGTGTATTTCTCAACACATTATCAAGGCGTTATAACGCTTTTGAAATGTGTTAAGAAATACACGAAAGTGCTCGGTATCTTTTTTTAATTTTCCTTGTGAATTGTGTGCCAACATAGTATATATATCTAAAAATAATATATATATATATATATATATATATATATTATATTAGTTATATACTATATACATATATATATATTTTCCTATGATAAATTTGTATATATATATACTATATATATATATATATATATGAGCCGGTGAACCGGAAGTTTAAAGTTTTTTTACTAAAGCGAACCTTTAATTTAATTTAATTTAATTTAATTTCATTTCATTTCATTTCATTTCATTTAGTTTATTTTAATTTAATTTAATTTAATTTTATTTTATTTTATTTAATTTAATTTTATTTAATTTAATTTAATGCAATATAATTTAATTTAATTTAATTTAATTTAGTTTAGTTTAAGTTTAATTTAATTTAATTTAGTTTAGTTTAGTTTAATTTAATTTAATTTAGTTTAATTTAGTTTAATTTAGTTTAATTTAATTAATAATTTAATTTAATTTAATTTAATTTAACATTTAATTAAATTTAATTGCCGTTTGATTAAGCATGAAAGCAAATCGGCACACAGAGAGAAATGAATTTTTAAATTAAATATAAATATATTTATTTTCAAATATAAATATTTTTGAAAATATAATATTTATATTTGATTTAAAAG
This sequence comes from Trachelipus rathkii, assembly GCA_015478945.1. Taxonomy (NCBI): domain Eukaryota; kingdom Metazoa; phylum Arthropoda; class Malacostraca; order Isopoda; family Trachelipodidae; genus Trachelipus; species Trachelipus rathkii. The sequence continues at coordinate 3,800 of JABUQX010084933.1, read as the reverse complement.
TAAAGTACACTTCTATCGGCGCAGCAAATTCTTATGACAAAGCAGAAAACCTTTTGTTAAAATTTTGGCAACTTACACACACACTACACACACACACACACACACATACACACACACACACACACACATCTAATAATATATATATATATATATATATATATTATATAATATATATATATAATATATATATATATGTATATACTATATATATATATATATATATAAATATATACTATATATATATATAATGAGAACAAAGAAACCTTTTCTCTCAGGGAGATCGAGAAACCGGTCGCGTCCTTCCCCAGGAAGATCAATTTGTCATCCTATTTTCAATTCATATCTTAACATATATAAAACTTAAATATATATATATATAATATATATATTATAATATATATAATATATATATATATATATATATATATTATATATTTTTATATATATATAATTATATATACAGTGGCGTATCCAGGATTTTTTTTCGGGGGGCCAGACAAAATTCGGGTTCTTTTTATATATATATAGTAGTATATATATATATAATATATATATATATATATTATATATATATTATATATATATATATATATTATATTATATATATATATTAATTATATATGATTATATATTATATATATATATATAGATATATATATATATTTAAAGTGGAAGGACCAAATATTAAATTTTAAGAAAAAAATGGATATTTATATGAATTTCTAAAATCATCTTGGCCTTGATGTTAACTTTTAATCGCCAGCGCTTGAGAATGAACAAAGTCCAGGATGACATCTTCAGTTTTATATGTCAAATTATGTTCGATGTATGTAGCATTAGGGCAAGTCCAGTAAGTCTTTCATCTCCAATGTATTTTCTCAAGTAGGGTTTCAGAAGTCATAATGTTGAAAACCTTTCTATTCTGCTGAAGCAGTAGACACTTGTAAAATTGCCCAGTATTTGCAACAAGATGTAAATATTTGCAAATTGTGAGAGAAACAAGAAACTAGTTCGTCTATTGCTGTTTTTGAACGATCTGGTGCTGTGATGCCATTTCAACTTTCCATAAATCCCATTCTGCATTTACTAAATCCTTCAATGGGCTTTCGATATCTTCTTTGTAAAATGTTACATCTTTTTATCTCTTCATATGGAAAAAACCAATTACACCCGCTGGGTTTCCGGTATGACCCAAATTGCAAGGAAAGATATAATTCGTTGACTTAAAAAAATCCTCTCTCGTAATGGATGATATTAAAGCATCAAAAATGGGTATGAAAAATGGGATGTGCAGATTAATAAGTCTGTGGGGTCTAGAAGTTAGATTGGAGATGGGTCTGTTTTTTTGCGAATCTTGTTAATTCTTGGTACAGACAATTTCAATACCCAGTTCAGATTCAGATGCGGCTATACATTCTTCAAAAAATATGTTGAAATTCTATGTTGCATTTTCTTCTGATGGCTTCAAGTTTAATGTTTTAACTTAGACTCACTTCTATTATATTTGCACTTCACCAATCAATTATATAGAGCACCTCTTCATTATAGTAACTATTGTTTAAACAAAAAAAGGAAACCATAAAGATGCACTATAAAATTGTTTAGAATTAATGTAGCTTTTTTGACTGATCTCCAACTTCACATTTTATATGTTCTAAAGCTGCTATTATCGGGTTTTATCATCGCTTATAAATATATGAAACGATTTATTCCGTTGGCTCCAGCGAGTTTCGCCAACTTTTTTAATCTCTTCTTGCTACTCTTAGGAATAAGTTCTTCTATTTTTTCTTCAGACACTTTTGTCCTCTTTGCACTTGCAAGAAAAAATGTACACATTTTGATATTATTCCAATTGCACTTCGATATTTGAACTTAGAACGTTTGTGAGGATATAAATTTAAGCAATGCAAAAAGCACTGAGTATAATAAATAGCTTTGTGATATTTTTCCTTTATTACTCTCTGAGCACCCTTGAACTCACCACTGCACCGCCATTCCCCTGCTCTCTTAGATTATTCATATCCAAACCAAGTTCACTTACTTTTTCTTCAATTAATTTTGCAAGACTTATTCCGTCAAATCATTTTCTGAGACGAAACACAAAAATCTTTGACGGTAAGAGTATCAATATGAACGTAACGCACACATAACGAAAATTGTTCCTTCTGAAACACATCGGTCGTCTCATCGGCTAAGACAGTAAAAAACTTACTTTTATTTATATTTTTCACAATTTTACGTTGAACAAGATGGGCAAATGACTGAATTAGAACATTTTGGACTGTGGAACTGGTATATATGGCATTTCTATCACTTGTTTTTAAATGTTCTGATAGAACGTGGTCTCCAGCATTAGCACGATATTTTAAAAGACTCCGAAAATTGCCATCGTTTCCCACAGGCCAAGAGAGTTCGATTCGACCTGAGTCATGATGTCCACGTAACGATATATTTTGATTACCACAGAATCAAATTGTTTCAACAATTGGAATTAGCCGCTTTCTATTGTATTCGGCCTTTCTTTTCTTCTGACTGTCAACCTGTTTGTCGATGCTCTCGATTTTTCCTTGAACCTGCTTTTTCTACATCCAAATCTCTTTTCTACCGATTCTTTTCAGTTTTTGATGGAGAGAAAACTTTTTCAATTGCATTTTTTGTATTTATTAAAACATTCAGACGCCAAAGTTCAGATAATCGAATATGTCTTTCTTTCCATCTGCATTATTTACTAAAAAGTACACACAATTTGCAATAGGCGTCTTCTGCATATTCAGAATAGGCCAACCAAGAATATGTGCAAAGCCACTTTCTTTGAAAATATCTTTCCGACCTTTGCCTTCCTGGGCAGGAAATATATATTTGAATCTGGTTTCCAAGGATATTTTAATATTTCCACTTTCTTCACCTTATTGCTGAATACGTCCATAATGAAATTGCCAATGTCCGCCGCAGCATGAACAAAATCCTCTCTGCTATTCCTTGATTGCGCCTGACCTATAGACGCTTGGGAAAGGAAAACATCACCGATCTTACTTGAGATTTTTCAGCTGCTATCGCAGTAACAGAAGTTCCAGGAAAACTGATTCTTCGAGTCCGACAACCTCACTCCTTGTTGGAATAACAGGAATCTTTATTACTATAGTGCTTACTTTTTTTGGTGGAAAAAGTTTCTAATATATGTTCTTCTTCTTTCACATAATTATTTTATTTTATTTTAAGTTGAACAACAACGAAGAACAAAAAAAGTATAAACACAAAGAAAAAACTTATAATTATTCATAGGCAAATTATATGTATACTCTTTAAAACAATAGAATCGATAGCTTTACACAAACACCACAATGTTTTCTCATTAGTAAGTAATGCTGAGAGAGAGAGAATTAAGACAAGAGAGAGAGAGAGAGAGAGAGAGAGAGAGAGAGAGAGAGAGAGAGAGCAGAGAGAGAGAGAGAGAGAGAGAGAAAGAGAGAGAGAATTAGAGAGAGAGAAATATATAAAATCTAATATATATGTTATTATATCATATATATATATATATATATATATATATAATAATATATATATATATTATATATATATAATATTATATATATAAGGATATATATATATATTATAATATATTTTATATTATATATATATATATATAAATATATATATATATATATATATATATATATATATTAATTATATTATTATATAATATAATATATATATATATATATATATTATATATATTAATATATATACTGGCGTAGGCAGGAGGTTCATTAGGGGGGGCAAGGTTAGATCTCTCTCTTTTT
>JABUQX010084932.1:15000-19254 GCA_015478945.1 Trachelipus rathkii | reverse complement strand
TCAAATAGTACTGAGCACACAAATTGAAATGAGCTGAGAGGCGCCGTCGTGCAATTGAAATACATTTGTCGATCTTAATTGTAATCGGTCTTCCAAGTAGTGTAGGCAAGTTATGTTCAAGAAATTGGCGATAAACGTTTGAAATTGGCGATAAACGTCTCCCGTAAGCCTCGCTGGTAAAAAGAATGGACCTATCAACAAATGGTCGGCAACAATTCCGACCCATACATTCAATGAAAACTGGTGTTGATGGCGGTTTCAACTATTGTATGTGGGTTCTCATCAGCCCATATGCGATTGTTGTGGAAGCGATATGGCGTCTCTGGAAAAAATTTGCCTCATCGGGCGGTGAACAATATTTCTGTTTAGAATTGGTGATAGATTACAGTCTGCAATTTTCTGTTGCAGTCCATCGACACAAGTACTTTTGCCGGGTGGGGGGTGGCGTGTGGGTGTGGGTGGTGGGAGGTGGGGTGAGAGGTAATGTGTGTCGGTGGTGGGTGTGTGGTGTGGTAATGCTAAGCGTTCCTGTGCAGCTGCGGTGGGTGGGTGTGTGGGTTGGGGGGTGGTATGTGTGGGAGTGGAAGTGGGTGTGGGTTGGTTGTGAGGACGGGGTGTTGTGTTGGGAGGAGCAACGCGGGGGGTTGAGTGGTGGTGGGGGGGTTTCAATATCGGCCTGAAAGGGTGAACTGGTGGGTGTGTGTGTTTGTGGGGGTTGTGTGGGTGGAGTGTGTGGAATAACTACATGATAGTCTTACAGTAATCTTTTCGGTGGCGTACTTGCTTGTAGACTGTCCTCAAGTTCTTGACGGAACCTGTTCTTCGGCATCTGAAGTTGATACTGTGCGAGGTCTCCCGTTTCCATAGTAAGTTTTTTAAACTTCCTGTTTCTCTAAGAAGTTGATGGAGACGTGCAAACATAGTATGATGTGGGATGACACGATTAGGGTACATTTCTTCATAGAGACGCATGCTGCTAATGAATTACCATTCGTACGACCGTAAACAAAATGCATATCGCGCATTTCACTATTTGTGTACTTCATTATTTTGAAAATATGAGCAACACTTGAACACAGAACTTGACGCGACACGGACTAGTATATGTATAAATGAAGCGAGATACGGAACTAGTAAATAACAGGTTCGTAACCTTTCCTACGGTTGTATTTGTGCTTATTATTAAAGGTTGAGATGTGGTACGGGACGGGCAATGGAAAATATACTCAGATATGTCCAACATAAGTTTCATCACCTTGTATCTTGAAAACGAGGCGTCGGTGAAATGTTTTTTGACACATATTATCTTATGATTATGCAAGAAATAATTCTACTGAATTTTTTCGCAACTATAACGACTTACACCCTACTACACACAAAAATATTAATTATATATATAATATAAAATATATATATATATATACTATATACTATATATATATATATATATACTAGATATATATATAGTATACTACTATATATATATATATATAGTAACTATATATATGTATTACTATATATATATATAGTAATATAGTTATATAGTACATATATACTATATATAGTATATATATATTATATATATATATTATATATATATATAAGACTATATATATATAGTATATATGAAGGATCATATGGTGAGTGTGTGGGTGGTTAATGGTGTGGTGGAGATATGAGATTAGGGAGGGTAGGGGGGGTGGGGATGGGTTGAGGTGTGGGGGTATAGATAGTTAGTAAGTACTAAGGCGGTAGACAGGAGGTCAGGGTCCAACCTCCCGAAATTATTTTAGCGAATCAAAATTTTGATTCCTTAAGTCTCAAAAATAAATAATGAATAATAATAATTTAATAATAATGAATAATAATAATAAAGTATCCATAATTAAAATACATAAAATTAATTAATATCAGTAATACCACCAATAACAATCGTAATACTAACAATTACAACAAAGATAATAATAAATAATAATAATAATAATAATAATAAATAATAATATAATGATATAATATAATAATAATAATAATAATAAGTTAATCAATGAAAATGAAAAGTATTATTTATTAATTGAGGGGACATGTTTGTGGTCCGTAACGATTTCTTAGGTCCAAAGTGGCTTTTCCTGCATACATGATATTAAAATATTATAGATCCGGGACTTAAAGTAAGGTTTCTAAGTTTGCAGGTGATACCAAAGTGGCTACCTCAATAAGGAATAATGATGGGTGTATAAAGATTTAAAAGATAAGAAGGGAGCTGTAATCGTTGATGGGAGGATTCATTCCTTCTCCAGCTAAACTTATCTCTCCTTAGTGGTGCCTTCAGAACTAAACCTTTCTTTTCTCATAATCCATGATTCGATCGTGCTTGTCCTCTGGCCATTCAGGCTAGAGACAGTGCTTATCGGGGGTGGAAAAATTCTCGTTCTCCTATCACTCTCGCTAATTTTCATTCAGCTAGAAAATCGTTGCAGGGATACTCTTCGACGAGCAAAGCTGAGCTTTCATCCAAAGGGCAAAGTGCCGGCTAACCGCCTTGGTTCATCCAACTGGACAAATCTTTCATCTCTAGCAACTTCGGTAAATCTGCCTTTCCTCCTCATATTCGATCTGATGATTTGTGCTAATTCTCCAACTGAAAAAGGCTAATCTCTTCGGCCCCTCGCTCAAATATATTCTCTATGTCTCAATACTAGCACTTTCCCCTCCCTCAGTGTTGGAAGCCTCTCACCATGGTCCAACCTATTCCGGGAAAAAAAGGAAGCACGCTCTGGATCTGTTAAACTATCGCCCTGTAGCGTCTCACTTTGTATTCTATCTAAGATCTTTTGAAACCCCTTCTCAACTCACTTCTTAGATCATTTGGAAACTCACTCCGATCGCCAGTACGGCTCTCGTTACACGTAAGTCTACTGGTGATATACCTATTCCTATCTAACCGATTTCAGGGTTTTCGCTCTTAGGACACTACGGGGAGACTGCCGGTAGTGGCGCTGTACAAATCCAAAGCCATCTTGACCGAGATATGGCAAGCCGTCACTGCTCTCCAAGCTCCCCTCCTCTTGAGTTCCTTTTCTCTTTGCTTACTTAATCTAGCGTTTCTTTCAAATCGCTCCAAGTATCGTCTGTTGGTCATGGCGGCGACTTCTTCTTCTTTTCTGGCAATAGTGGATGTTCCTCAGGGTTCTGTCTTGATTCTCCTACTTTATTCCTACTTTTCATTAAAGATCTTCTTCACCTGCAACTCTAACTCTATCCACTCGTTTTCCGGATGACCCGACCCTTCATTCTTTAACTCGTATCAATTCTACTCCCACTTTTTCTTCTGGGAATTGCCTCTCGTCTTAATCTTTCGATTTTATTCTCGCTGATGGATATAAATAACTTTGTGAAATTCAATTCTTTAAAAACCCAACTTTTACAAATCTCCTTCCAGAAATACCTCAAATTTCCTGGTCTCTTTCGACGGTTCTGGTCGTCTCTCCTCGTTGACAATATAAAACATCCTTGGCCTTAACATGAATAAAAAAATGTATTGGAAACCTCACATTCACAACGGTTGCTATGGCGGCCTCAAAGAACTGGAAGTCTGTATAGACTGTGAGACTTTCCTCCTTTCTCAGTGCTCCGCCATACCAAAGGTCTCATCCCCCCATGTATGGAGTACTGCTCTCATAATCTCGGGGGTCGGACGGGGCATTCTGTTCACCCGGGCTTTTGGACAGAGCGAGGAAAAAGGCAAAAAAGCTTATAAACTATTCTGCACTTTCCAGTTTCACTTGGCCCTCTAATCTTTGCGAGGCTGATTGTTGGTGTTTTTATCTCTATCCCTATAGGACCGCAGCCGGCAATGCTCGAGGAACTTATCACTCGCGTACCACCACCTTTTACGACGCCTTCGTAGCAAAATAGGTGCTGTATCTGCACACGAGTTATGTGTGACATTGGTAACTCCAGGCTAGTTTAGCGTGGTGCTGTCCTTCTTTCCCACCAACCCTCTTCATGTTTTGTGAATTCCTCTTCCATCTTTTGTATTTTCTACGTGAATTTAATCTTCCTCACTTTAAAGCCGCGTCTGTGCTCATATGCGTAATTTGCGCTAAGAGGGTGAACTTTTGAGAGTTCTACACCCCCTCCTTGAATAGGGCTCTGCCCGTGAGTGGTGGTGACAACTGTAAAAAAATTCCTTTGAATGGGCAGATATGTGGCAAATGAACTGAGTCTCTCCTATTCCCCCATCCAAAACATCAT
>JABUQX010084932.1:7500-10000 GCA_015478945.1 Trachelipus rathkii | reverse complement strand
TGAAAAAGAAAAAAAAAACGAAAAAAAAACCGAAAAAAAAATTAAAAAAAACCGAAAGGCAAACTCGAAGCGAATTCATTTCAACTGTGTATACGAAAAGTTTTGATGTAATAATAAAAAAAACGCGTCTGTTGACTTTGGCGAAGTTTTTTTTTTATGTTTTTTTTTCTGAAAAAAGTTTTTAATGAAACCGAAGTCTTGTTTTTAATTGGAATATTGAATTCATAAAAGTTTTTTTTTCTCTATTCCTCTCTCTCTCTCTCTCTCTCTCTCTCTCTCTCTCTCTCTCTCTCTCTCTCTCTCTCTCTCTCTCTCTCTCTCTCTCTCTCTCTCTCTCTCTCTCTCTCTCTCTCTCTCTCTCGTTTTCTTTTATTTTAGTAGCCTTAAAGTTATTTAAAATCAAAAAATATATATTCATTTTCATTACAGAATAGATTATGTAAATAGATTATTAACTATGACGTTTTCTTATAAAAATCAGAATAAGCTTAAATTTTTAATCGACCATTGCAGAATTAACAAACTCACTCCTGTATGTATATATCTATATTATTGTTTAGTATATATATATATATAAATATACTATATATATTATAATATAATATATATAATAGTATATATATATATATATAATATATATATATATAATATATATATATATTATATATAGTATATATATAATTATATAGTATAAAATACTTTATTATTTATTCGTATAACTATTTTACTATATAGAATATATATATATATATCAACTATAATATATATATTAATATTATATATATATATATATATATATATATATACTATATATATATATAGATATAATAATATATATATATTATATATATATACTGTATAATATATATATATATATAATATATATTCTACACCATTCTACACCATCTCTCTGGTAGGACTTTCCCTGTCAGTTGGCCAGCATCTTCTTTCCTTTGGCCTCGAAACTCTTGATCCCTGGAGCACTCTAGGAAAACGTTTCTCAGCCCCTATTTGGTTTTTCGATGCATAGGGGGTTTTCCTTTTTGAAAAGTTTTTTATATACTCAGTGGGTTTTCACCCTTTCAATGGAACTAGCATCTTTTCTTCCCATTTGCCTTCAAAATCGCCTTCCCAGATAAGCTCTCCAGAAGAATCGTCGTTTTTAGGCGCCAAAAGTTCCGATGCTTGGTCCAGGAGTTTTTTCAAGCAAAAAAAACAAAGTAAAGGCCGGGTGCTAGCCCTGTCGCCCTTGAACTGTGCGAAGAAATTCTTATATAATAATATATATATATATATAATATATATATATCATAATATATATTATAATATATATATATATATATATTATAATATATATACTATATATATATATATATTTATAATCATATATATATTTTTATAATATATATATATATATATTATATAATTAATATATTATATATATATATACTATATAATATATATATATATTATATATAATATATATATATATATATATATAAATATAATATATATTATATATATTGATATATTATATAATATAGTATAATAATCCTATATATATATATATATATATATATATTATATATTATAGTATATATATATAATATGATACTATATAAATATATACTATATATAAATTATATATATATATATATAGTATAGTATACTAATATATATATATAGATAATATAAATAATATCATATATAAATATATATATAGTTATATATATATATATATATATATTATCATATATATATATATCTATTAGTATATATATATATATATATAGTATATATATATTTGGTCGGGATTTTCTCTGTGGGGTAACCGTAATCTTGTAAAGTTCATACTCTTTGAAAACTCAACTTCTTCATATTTCCCTCTCTAAAACACACCCCCCCACAACTATTTCCTATCCCCTTTGACAGCTCTCAATGGTCTTACCCGTAAACAACAGTAAACATTCTTGAACCAAACATAAAATAGTGATTGTCTTGGAACCCTCCATGAATCACATCGGTTGATGTAAAATGGCCACAAAGAAAAAGCAGGAAAATTCTGTTCAGATTGTATGAATTTTTTCTTGCTGCTCCGATTACTCCAATTATATAAAGGTCTTATCGCCCCGCTATCGGAACTCCTGTTCCACATTTGGGGTAGGCTTCCTGTTGCCACCCTCCTTTTTGGGACAGAGTTGAAGCTAAGGCTAAGAGGCTTATAAACTGTCCCCATACTTTCTGACTCCCTTGACCCCCTTTCTCTGCGTCGTGACGTTGGTGCGCCTATCTCTGTTTCTAATAGGTATTACAACGGCAGTGCTCAGGAGAATGTGACCTCTCGCATTCCTCCACCACTGCATCGCCCTCGTAAAACAAGAGGGTGCCTTGTTCTCTCATGAAAATTGTGTGAATTTTGGGCAGACTCAAGGATCACTCGTTATTTGGTACCTCCCTATCTTTTCAAGGGGGGAACCCAACCTTTCTGTTTTTTCGTATG
>JABUQX010084931.1:12500-19221 GCA_015478945.1 Trachelipus rathkii | reverse complement strand
AAGATCAATCAATCAATATATGTTGACGTAACAAAGTTTCACATTAATAAAAGCTTACTTAGTATCATCTGAACTATGAATTTATAACCCACAACGACAAACGTAGCACACCTTAAACATGACTAAACTGTTAACGTTAACAAAATTCCACACTAGCATCAGTAAAGTAACTAATATAGCATACAAAAGAACGTAACCTACTTACACTTTTCAACATTGATCGCGAGCTGTTATCATTTTACATATTAAGACTGCTAATATTTACAAAAAATTTATCATACATTGGTTAATTATCTTACAGACCAGCGAAAGTATACTCTAACGTAAACAAAGTTTTCACATCAATAAAGCTAACATATCGTTACATGAACTAAGAAAATAATTTACAACACAAACTTAACACATCTTAAGCAGGAGAAAATAAGCAAGTAACATTAACAAAGACCACTTACACCAGATAAAGTAACTAACATGCATGCAATCGTAACCTTTCCTACTTTTGATCAAGCATATTCTTCCAGCATAACGATGTAATTTACAATAACATGAAATATTTAACTAAAATTTATTCCACAACATTGGTTAATTATCATACAGAACAGCATCAATGAGTATACTCTAACATAATAGGGTTTCCACATTAAATAAAGCTAACATTGCATCAACTGAACTAAGAAATAATGTACAACAACAAACCTAACACATCTTAAGCAAGAAAGAAATAGCAGTCAACATTAACAAAAAGTTACAGCACTTAGCACCATGTAACAACTAACATAGCATGCAATTCGTAACCTAATTTTACTTGGTCGCAATATCTCCAGCCATAACGATGTTAATACACTAAACATTGGTAATATTTAACTAAAATTTATCACAACATGTAATCATACAGAGCAAGCGAAGAGTATGCTAACGACGTAACAAAGTTCACATCATTAAAGCTTAACATATCGTTACATGAACTAAAAAAATAATGTACAAGCGAACCTTATCACCCAAAAAAAAACCCTTAAAAAAAAAAACCACGGAAAAAATAAAAAAAATATAAACTGTTAACATTTAACAAAGTTCCACACTTAACACCAGGAAAAAACCAACTAACATGGTATGCAAACGTAACTAATCTTTACTTTTTAAGCGCAATAACTCTAAACATATTACGGGTAATCTTACACTAACACGTAACATTTTAACTAAAATTTGTTCACAACAGTGCGTTAATTATACTGAATCAACGAAAGTATGCTAACGTAAATAAAGTTTTTTTTTTTTTTTTTTCCACCATCAATAAAAACTAACATAGCGTAACATGAACTTAAGAAAAATAATGCAAAAGACAAACCTAAAACACAATTTACAACACAAAAATCAAAAAAATAAACTGTTAACATAAACAAAAGTTCCAAACTTAACACCTGCTTAAAGCAACTAACATGGTACTGCAAAGCGTAACCTGAAATCTACGTTTTTTTTCAACATTCTTTCGTAACATATTAAACGTATCTTTACAGTGACTCAGCAACATTAACTAAAAATTTATCACAACATGGTTAAATTATTAATCATACTGTTCAACGAATATACTCTAACGTATTAAGTTCCACATCAATAAAACTAATCCATACCGTAACATGAACTTAAGAAAATAAGTACCAAGACAACCTAAAACACAACTTACATACGAATAAACTTTTAACATTATTAAAAAAGTTCCACTGAGTTCTTTATATTCTAACTCAGTAAATATATGCTAACATAACAATGTTTTCACATTAATTAAAGCTAACAATAGCATCATTATGAACTAGGGAAAAATAATGTACAACGACCAACCTAACACTGAGGGGGGCATCACCCCGAAGGGGTGTAGCGGGGCTATGGGGCCTTCAGCCCGAAGGGCTGAAGGCCCTTTACCCCTCCTCGGAGGGAAAGCCCACTTACACCCCTGCGGGGCGTGATTCCCCCTCGCAAGGGATTCACACCCTTTCCAAGGGGTGCGCATCCCCCCTGGGCGGTTTTCTCTCGGTACCGGTACAATGTGTTGCTTTAGATACTCTTGGCTAATGAAAACTGTTTATTTGTAAGGTTAAGTAGCGTATTTAAATATTACTATGACAATGTGGAAATAACACTTGATTTGTTCTCAGAAATGATGAGTGTTTTTGTAAGAATATTACTGTGTTAACTGGACGATGATGTCGTTTAGAACGTTAGTCCTAGGTTAAGTTTTGTTGAAAAAAATTAAAATTGTTTGTTTTAGGGGGGGGGGATTTTTGCCCTTTTTAAAGGGGGAAAAACAGGAAAAAAATAAACCCCAAGAACCCCCAAAGGGGGGGGAACCTTTTTGCTAATGTCTAGGTTGTATTTCACTAGGTCAAAATGAGTGTTATACTCGAAAAACGAGTTGACACTTTGATGAATGATAGTGTCAATTCATAGTTTTTCAAAGATGGTGGCTAATCTTTGATAGCTTGGGCAACCTTTGTTAAGGGTAATTTTTTTGTTAGATAAATACGGCTTACCTGGTGCCTAATATGCTCGAAAAGTGGGAACATGTCGAGTTATTGTATGACCTGTTAGCTACTTTTACCTTGATCAGTAGGGCGAATTTTCAGGATTTGTTAGTCTGATTATTCATACGCGATGGTTATGTTACGGTTTGCCTTGTACATTTATGTTTCCTAGTCGCTGTTATTGATTTTTAGCTTTAATTTGCATGCCAAAAACTTATGGTTTGGTTAAGCAAGTATTCTTGGTTATAGTATATAAAGACATATTTTTTATGGTTATGTTTGTCCAAAATGATACTTGAAATATGACTTGAATCCAATTTAGCCCTCAATAGATTCAACAGGCGGTGGAACTACGTCGGGAGGGACTGCAGGGATGGTATGGTTTGATTTTACTGAAATTTTACTGCTTAAAAATCAGTAAATTATTACGTTTTTTACTGTAATATTTTACTCAAAGAACTTATTTTTATGTTTTATGTTAGGATAAAATTTGTTATTTTTTGTTATGTTTGATTAAAACTTTGTTATGTTGCGATTATTCGCTGAGGATTATGATATTTAGACGAGGTTATGATGAATTTTTGGTTTTAAATGTACGGAGTGATCCGTATAAAAAACATTTTTACCGCGTCCGAGCATTATTATCATTTGCAGTATGAATGATTAACAGTGGTTATGCTAATTTCGGTTAAAAAATATTACGAATTGTTAATTGAAAATTTAACATTAATATGTCAAGAGATATGCATGATGAAAAAGTTGTTGGGAATAGGTTAACGTTTTGGACGAATAAGTGTTTATGTACTTACTGGTTGTTAATGGCGGAAGTTTTGTTTATATTAATGTTAGTGGGTTATTTATCGGTACGTATTGGTGGTTGGGTTTTTGCGTGTTACATTTATATTTTCTTAGTTCAGTTATTACATATGTGGGGTGGTTATATTGTTTATAAAAACGTTTAGTTACGTTAGCCTTATACTCGATGGGTTAGTATATAAAAGAAACTTATTTTTGTGTTATGTTTTGAATAAAACTTTGCTAGATTTACAGTTATTGTGGTCTGTACTGATTAATTAAAAAGGGTTGTATGATAATTCTTGTTAAATTTACTTTGTCAATGTAAAACTTAACGTTAATATAGCTAGAGATTAATGTTGGAAAAAAAAAGCATCTGAATAGGATACTTTTTTGATGCAAGTGTTAGTTACTTTTACAGGTGTTAAGTGTGGAACCTATAATGTTTAAATTTAAATGCTAACAGTTTATTCATGCTCTTAAGTTTGATAATTAGACCAATCGTCGGTCATGTACATTATTTTTCTTAAGTCCATATGATGCCTTAATGTTAGCATTTTTTTATTTTATTTATCAGTATATGATGGATTTCGAAATAGCTATACTAATGTTTTTTGGAAAACCTTAGTTTTATGTTAGCTATATTCGTTGCGTTAGTATATAAAGAACTCATTTTAATGCGACGACGGCGTTTCGTTATTGCCCAACGACTGTGTCATTTATATTAATTGTAAACGGAATGGCGACTGCCTTACATTGCTTCATATTCCTGTCAGAGGGTTAAAATTTAATAAGTATTGCATCACTTTATGCAAATGGTTATTAGCTTAAAATCATTTTCATGTTTAGAGTTGTTATTTTTCTGAAAGGGAAGGAGTCTAAAAGAGGATAATGTTATTTGGGATTAAGGTTATGATAAATTTTTTAGTTAAATATTACTTAGAGTAATGTAAAAAAACTTTTGTTAGGATATGCAATTATCCGGTGGGTCTGTATGATAATTCCGGTCAAGGGTTATGATACATTTTTTGATAAATGTTACTGTCTGTTCAAATAGTAAGATTAACGTTAATATGTTATAGAATTGCTTGGAAAAAGGTCGATGAACAGGTTACGCTTTTGTATGTAAAGTTGTTACTTTACTGGTGTTAAGGTGTTGGAAACTTTGTTTTAATGATTAACACAGTTTTATTGGGGCCCCTCGTTACAGATGTGTTGCTTTCGTTGTACATTATTTTTCCTAGTTCATTTGATGCCTATGTTTATGCTTTCATTTTATTACTGTTGGAAAACATGTTATGTTAGGCGATATATTCAGACTGTTTAGTAGTATAAAGAACTCACCGTGGAACTTTGTTTAAATGTTAACAGTTTATTCGTCCTGTAAGTTGTGTTAGGTTGTCTTTGTGTACATTTATTTTCTTAGTTCATGTTACGCTATGTTAGTTTTATTAATGTGAAAAACTTTATCATGTTAGAGTATATTCGTTGTCAGTAATTAACACCCAATGTTGTGAATAAGTTTTAGTTTTAAATGTTTGCTGGAGTCACTTGTATAGATTTAACGTTTAATATGTTGTAGAGGTTCTTTAGAGAGATATGTTTTGAAAAAAAAGTAAGATTAGGTTGGTACGCTTTTTGCATCACCATGTTAGTTTTGCTTTACAGTAGTTAGAACTTTGTGGGGAACTTTGTTCGTTAATCGTTAACAGTTTCCAGGTGTGTTTATTTTACGTGTGTAAGTTGTGTTAGTTTTGTCTTTGTACATTATTTTCTTAGTTCTTGTTACGCTATGTTAGTTTTTTATTGATGTGGAAAACTTTATTAACTTTATTACGTTAGCATACTTTCGGTTATCAGTATTAAAATTAACCACTTGTTTTGACCATCATTAAAGCCCATCTCATGTAACGAGAAATTTTTAGTGTAAATGTTACTGTGTTAGTGTAAAGATTAACGTTAATATGTTGGGAGTAATCGTTCATGCTTGAAAAAAAAGGTAAAATACGGTTTACGTTTTGGGGCATGGCGACTACCCAAGTTAGTTTGCATTACTGGTGTTAAGCTGCTGGAACTTTGTTAATGCTTAAACAGTTTATTCGTGTTTTAAGGTGTGATTAGGTTTTGCTTTAATTGTACATTAATTCTTAGTTTCATGTACGATATTGTAAGCTTATTATGTCTTTTGAGCTTGGAAACTTTTTCGTTTTTACGAGTTAGCCATACTTTCGCTGCTCTGATATGATGAAATTTAATTAATCCCAATGTTGTGAAATAAAATTTTAGTTAAATATTACCAGTTTAGTGTAAATTAAACATTGTTTATGCTCTGGAATATGCTTGACCAAAGTAAGAACTAGGATTACGTAATTTGCATGCTATGTTAGTTACCTTTACTGGTGTTAAGTGCTGTACTTTGTTAATGTTGACTGCTTATTCCTGCTTAAGACATGTGTTAAGGTTTCGTTTTGCTTACAATATTTTCTAGTTCAGATTGATGCTACTGTTAGCTTTATTAATGTGAAACCCATTATGTTAGAGTGATAGCATACTTTCGCTCGTCTGTATGATAATTAACCAATGTTGTGATAAATTTTAGTTAAAATATTACCATGTAGTGGTAAAATAACAATCGTTATGCTGGAGATGATGCTTGACAATAGTAGAATAGGTTACGTAATTTGCATGCTATTTAGATTTACTTGTACTGGTGTTAAGTGCTTTTGTACTTTTGTTAATGTTGACCTGCTTATTCTGCTTAAGATGTGTTAGGTTGTTGTTGTACATTATTTTTTAGTTCATGTTAATGATATGTTAGCTTATTGATGTGAAACTTTGTTACGTTCTAGAAGTATACTCAATATGGTCTTTGCATGCCGATCTGTACGCAATGGGCTGAATAAATTTTTTTTGTTAAGCTGTGATAGGAACCTTGTTGTCTCCACAGCGATATGTTAGAAGGGCAAAAGTGTAGTAGGTTACGTCTTTGTATGCTATATAGTTACTTTACTGATGCTAAGTGTGGAGTGTGGAACTTTTGTTAACGTTAACAGTTTATTCATGTTTTAGTGTGTGCTAAGGTTTGTCGTTGTGTAGGTTATATTCATTAG
The DNA here is from genome assembly GCA_015478945.1 of Trachelipus rathkii. NCBI lineage: Eukaryota > Metazoa > Arthropoda > Malacostraca > Isopoda > Trachelipodidae > Trachelipus > Trachelipus rathkii. The sequence goes on along the minus strand of JABUQX010084931.1, from coordinate 12,800 downwards.
TCAAGCATATACTAAGTAACTTATTAATTGTGAAACTTTTGTTACGATTCAACATTATTGATTGAATGTTTGTTTAAAGAACTTGATTTTATTTTATGTTTATATGTTATGGTTATTCAAAATGATACTCGTAATGTGACTTGAATCAATAGAATCAATATAGGCATCAAATATAGATCCAAGTGATTATGGTCAAGAGGGTGGCCGGATTTGCTTAACTGCTGGATGGTTGGTTTTGATTTACCTTGATTACTGCTTCGCTAGGGTATGTAAAACGATCTTATCAATTTAGTAAAAATT
>JABUQX010084931.1:0-2500 GCA_015478945.1 Trachelipus rathkii | reverse complement strand
CGTGTGTTGGTGTGTATGTGTGTGTGTGTGTGTGTCTGTAGATAAGAGATCAATTTTCTTGTAGTAATTAAAAATTAAAAGAAATCTTTATATATCATAATTGCAATTTATCATAATTTACATTTCCAATTAATTAATCTCTTATATTTAAATGAATTATTCTTTGTGGAACAAAGAATAAAAAATTCTCCTGCTTTAGCTGCCTACGGAAAGTTTGACCATTAGCTTGTTTGATCATATTTGACCATGTTTGAAGGCTTTCAAATGGCTTCTAACTTAGGAATAGGGTTGGCCGACGTACCAGATCCGATGCTGTGCGGTGCGGTGCGGTGCGGTGCGGTGCGGTGCGGTGCGGTGCGGTGCGGTGCGGTACTTTGCACTGCGGTACGTTACACAAATCCAGTGTACCGTTACTGTGCAATTTTTAAAATACAGTATAGAGTTCCGGTGCATGTTGGGGAGCGCCGTGCATATTGAAACATAGAGTGCGGTGCGGTGCGGTGCGGTGCGGTGTGGTTCGGTGCGGTGCGGTGCGGTGCGGTGCGGTGCCTGGGGCCCTTACCCTGGTGTGTTGCGGTCCAGTGCGGTGCGGTGCGGTGCGGTGTGGTTCGGTGTGGTACGGTGCGGTGCGGTGCGGTGTGGTGCGGTGCGGTGCGGTGCGGTGCGGTGCGGTGCGCAAAATTCCGGTGCTCGGCTAATCCTACTTTGGAATTATTTGATCTTGGTGAAAAGTAGAAATAAGTTTGAGAATTAAAGATGCATTGTTATGGGATACATTGTTACATTTAACACACGCCTTACAATTCCTACTTTTTTGTATGAAATTTAACATATATTTGATATGATTATCAAAATTAAAAAAAAAAAAAAAATTTTAAATGTTTAAAAAATATTTTGTTGTTATTTTTTTTTTTGTAATTTTTATTTGCGATTATTTATAAATATACAATTATTTTTTTAAACAATTCATTCTTTTGATAATTCTGAATCTCTTAACTAGTTTGATACATCAAAAACAGCAAATAATATTGCTGGTCTAAATTGGATGGTTTGACTTAATTGTCGTCGTTGTGTTCTGCAGTGATGTTCGGCCTTTGATCGCTGGTCTTATTACTTCACTGTGGCTTAAGTCCACCAGAAAATTGTCATTACGGCCCCAAAAGATGTTCGGCATCAAATATCTAGTTTTCGGATTATTATTATTATTATTATTATTATTATTATTATTATTATTATTATTATTATTATTATTATTATTATTATTATTATTATTATTATTATTATTATTATTATTATTATTATTATTATTATTATTATTATTATTATTATTTTAGAAACAATAAATCAGCATTTGTCTTCATATAATTTTTCAAGATTTTTCCAAATTCCTAAAAACCTTCCTAACATATTCGTTAATTTTCTTAGGACAATTCTTGAATAAAACAAAATAATTGCCTTCTGAAATTATCCAAACTTTTGTCCATTCGCGTTGGATATTTTCAAGAATATGACTTTATTTTAAGAACGAAGCCAAAATTAACGCCACTTACATTGGTTATACGACGAATACACTTTGGCAGCCTATTTTGCAGCACAAGTACAAACCAAGTAAATACAACACCATATGCAGGAAGAACATAAAAAATTGCACAATAATGGAATAGTAAATTACTTTAAAATTTTGAATAAAAAAGGGAATTTTTTGATCTTAGGCTGGTGGAGTCCCTTTTTACAAGGAAACATAGACCTCATTAATATAAAATATAACGAAATGTCCGATTACCTTAACATTTTTACTTAGAGGAAAAAAAAAAAGACAATCTAAATTATCAACTTTTCATTTATTTTTCGTATATTTCAAATTTTACTCATAATCTTACTAGTTATATTTGTAATTTTTTTTTTTACAGTTGTCACCACCACTCACGGGCAGAGCCCTATTCAGGGAGGGGGTGTTGCACGCTAAAACTTCATCCACTAGCGCAAACTACGCAGATGAGCACAGACGCAGGCTTTAAAGTGAGGGAGATTAAATTCAGCAGGAAACACAGGAGATGGAAGAAAGAATTCCACAGAACAGATGTGGCAGGAAGAAGGAAGCACCGCAGCAGTTACCCACATCAACAGAAAACTCGTGAGTGCTACGAGGGCGTCGTAAAGGTGGTGGTACGCGAGTGGTAAGTTCCCTCGAACACCTGCCGCTGCGGTACCTATAGAAGAAGATAAAGCACCAACATCCCGCGCCGCAAAGATAGAGGATCCAAGGCAGACCTTTAAAAAATTACAAGAACAGTTATAAAATACTTTAGGCTTGACCCTGTCAAAAGCCAGGTGAGAACCAAGAGCTGAGATGTGAGAACAATTACTCCATACAAGGGGCGGATGGGGACCCTTGTAAGCTGGAAATGACTGAGAAGGAGAAAAAATCTGGTCTAAACAGAACTCCCAGTTTCTTTAAAACCCCCTAGCAACCGTTGATGTGAGGTTTCCAGACATTTTT
>JABUQX010084930.1:32500-37500 GCA_015478945.1 Trachelipus rathkii | reverse complement strand
ATAGTTAGCGTAGGCGCAACCGTAAGGCCCCAATCGCCTATCCAAAATCCAGTTTATGACATTAACTCCTTTCTGAATTCATTGTTGCTCATTTTTCTTATTCCTTCCCTTCTAGTTTATGACATGAGCTCTTTTCTTATTCCATATAAAGCGCTTTTTAGGTCCAGACCACACACTTATGCTATGATTTATGTGATATTTAGAATTTATTTCATAAATTTGATGGTAAGGCGTAGGATAATCAAAATGGTTGATTCTTGAATGAGGAGTTATGTCCCCCCTGGTGGGAGAAATAATCTGTATATTAAGTTACGATACTTTTATTGTTATTCTTCATTTATTTCTTATTTTTTTTTATTATTTGTGGCTAATGTTTCTCTATACTGAACATTTTTCATCTTTCGCATATATATATAATATATATATATATATTATTATAATATATATATATATAATATATATTATATATATTATTATATATATTAATATATATATATATATATATATAATATATATATATATGACATATATATATTATAATATTATATTATATATATATATAAATATATATATATAATATATATTAATATATATTATATATATAAATAAATATATTTTATTATAATAAAAATATATATTTAATATTTTAATAAATAATATATATATATATATATATATATATAATATATATATATATATATATATATATATATATATATATATAAATATATAATATATATAATATAATATTATATTAATATATATATATATATATATTATATTATTATATATATATATTACTATATATATATATATATATATATATATATAATATATAATATAATATATTATATTATATATAAAGCTTTAAACTTATTTATTTATTCATATATTTTTTTTGCCCTTTTATGGTCTTCATATTTAAAGGAATTTTATAAAACTATTTTTTAAATATTGACACATGTTAAAATTTTTAAAACACTTTCCATAATAAATAATATGTTAAAATTATTACAGCACAAGCTTCGTTCCTTTATATATGGAACCTTTTTCGAGTGCTTATACTAAAAGTTCAATTTTCACATTATGAATACTTTATAGCTTCAGATGGTTGGTTGACTGGAGATTCTCAACCGGTGTGCCGCGGCACGTAGGTGTGCCGCGAGATCTGTCAGGGGTGCGCGTGATTTTAACCTAATTTGTAAATCTCTAACCATTTTATGATAAAATTACGTTTTCAATTTACTAGGCAAAATTTCTTTAAAAAGGCTTTAATCTCCCTCTCTCCTGAAAGTTAATTATATATATATATATATATATATATATATATATATATATATAATATATAATAATATATATATAATATATATATTATAATATATATATAATATATATCATATATATATATATATATAATATATTATATTGCGCACAGAAGACTTTGTGCTTTGGGTAGAATCAGTAGAGTAGAGTCAATAAGTAAATAAATTAATTAATGTTACTAGGGTTGTGAAGTGTTTACATAAGGGATCAATTCTGCAATGGATAAGTTTGTAATAAGGAAAACGTAAACTAGAGGAGAGCGAATTTGTACCACCTACTTTAAGTGAGAGTAATTTGAACATAATCATTCCTGGATCTTCAACATCAAAAGTATTTCTTTTAAAGAAAAGAACGTATTTAGAGAGTTATTTATTTGTCACGGATTTTCATGGAACAACGATGCAGATAATCCACGTCCCCTGTGCTTAGTGTGTGGTGAAACGCTAAGCAATGAAGCCAAAGTCCCCAGCAAAGTTAAGAGACATCTTGCTACGAAGCACCTATTTGTATCCCAGAAACTCGGCTCATATTTTCAAGGCTATTAGAAAATCAAGAAAAAGTTTGTAATAGAATGTTGAAGAGATTTCCCACAAGTGACGCTTCTCTCGCAGCTTCTTTAAACTGAAACCTCATACAACCCTCATACAACTGGAGAGGATACATTATCCCGGGTGCAAAATTATCGTTAAAATCATATTTGGGCCAGATGCTTGGAGATCAAAATTTCAAAGGTTCCCTCTCTCAAACATACTACTTATCGTAGATAATATTTGAAATGTCATTAAATGTAAATGAACGAGTCATAGATAAAATAAAAACTCCCCATAAATTTGTTTCAATAGATGGAAAGTACTGATATTACTTGCCGAAATATCAGCTTCTTTGGATTCTGTAGATTTTTGACGGTATTATATCGTGAGCAGTTTTTTTTGGAAAGAGTTGGACACCACTAGACCGCGGCCATATTTTCGCTTCCGTCTCTTCCTATCTCAATAACCATGGTTTTTCATGGAACGACTGTTGTGAAATATGTACTGATGGTGCACCATCAATGACAGGAAGTATAAAGGATTTACTGTGCGAGCTTTACAGGGGAAAATGGATCATTGATAATGACTCACTGCTTTCTGCCCAGAGAGCACTAGTAAAGGGAAATTTGTGGTGAGCTTTCGCTGCAGTATAAATCTGGTTGTGAAGATGATAAATTACATTAAATCGCAAACTTTGAAGTGTAGACTCTTTTGAAAAAATATGTTGTGAAATGGATGCACCATTTTTCATTATTATTACATACAGAGTATGATGGTTATCTCGCGGTAGAGTACTAAACCGCGTTCTCACACTCAAAGAGGAACTAAAAGTCTTTTTGAGAAAGAGAAACAGATTCATTTTCTAAGTTGCTGCAAAATGATGATTGGTGATTACAGCTGTCATAACTGTCAGATATTTTTTAGTAAAGCTAAATGAATTAAATAACTTCATTGCAGGGACGACAAAGAAACAATAATTTCTTCAATCATAAAATGAAAGGTTTCATGAGAAAGATAGCTTCTTGGAAGTCTGCAATTGAAGAAAAGTGGCATTTTCCGAATTTTCCATCCCTTTTAAGCATTTTGAAAGTGTAATGGCGAGGAAAACTAAATGACCTATTCCTGATCATTTTCATCAAAATTGAAGATGCAAGTAAGATAAGTACTTTCTTCTCTTTCCGTCTAAGAATCTTGAGTGGATTTGTTTCCGCCATTTCACATGGCTAGATATTGATGAAGAACTAGATTTCACAGCTACTGAAAGAGACGAATTTAATGATCTCGGCGCTGATTCTTTACTGAAAATTAAACTTGAGAAGACTGACTTATCAGTGGCTGATTTTTGCTTAGCATACAAAAGGAGTATCCTAACCTAGTAGAAAAAGCAACAAATTTCCTTTTGCCATTTTCAACATCATACTTTTGTGATCAAGCTTTCTCTGCAATGGTCACAATAAAATGCAAAACAAGAAAATAGATTGTTGAATCTTGAGGAAAATATGCGTGTGTTGCGTTATCAAACATCAGACCTAACATAAAATATTTGTGGCTCCAGTATCAAGCACAAATTTCCATTAATATTATTAATCGATTCTAAACCGCAAAGGACAGCTTTCAAATTTTAAACAAGGTGTAATTTTATAGATATTTTAAATTTAAAAATCTATTATTATTATTATTTACTTATTTTCAATTATTATTATTTTATTAATTATAAAATCTATTATTATTATTATTATTATTATTATTATTATTATTATTATTATTATTATTATTATTATTATTATTATTATTATTATTATTATTATTATTATTATTATTTTATTTTTTTATTATTATTATTGTACAAGTGTGCCTCAAAATCCCGAGCCTCCAAATGGGTGGGATCACTGGTCTGGAGATTCTTTTGTAGAACTGTATTGATGATATGATGGAGTTTTGAATGGAATCTATTTATATTTCTCCTTCCCGTTTGTTGAAGTTTTTTTTTATTTTTTTGTGCAATATGATTCTACTAGCTGTCTTTTTTGTTGGTCTTCTCTGTATAAAAAAGGTGTCTTTTGGTCTATGTTGATATTATGATTGTTTATTGATCTGTGAAAAGTGAGAGCGGAATTTGTGTTATCTATTCTCAAGTCATGTTTGTGCTGATATGCTCTTCTGTGGAAGTCATGTGTTTCTCCCTCATAAACGAGGTTGCAGTTATTACAGGGGACTGTATATATGCATTGAGATGTGTTTTTTTTTTATAGAATTTCTATTTGGTAGAAAAATCTTTTTTAATGGGAGGGTATTAGATGGTGTTATGATGATGTTTTTTTGGAATGATTTTTTGTATGTTTTTAGGGGGATTTGAGGAAGGGGGAGAAAAGATTTTTGTGTTGTTTCAGTGATTTTAACAGGGTTATAGAATTTTTCTTCGCTTTTTTGAGGGCTTTAATTATTATATAGTGTGGATATAATAGTTTTTTAAAGGTAGAGAATAGGAAATTGATTTCGGTTTGAAGAAAGGGAGGAGAACAGATACGGAATGCTCGGAGGAAAAGCTAAAAAAGTGTACCAATTTTTGTATTGTATGTGTGTGACGAGTACCAGTGTGGATAATTTGGGTTTGATGTGGGTTTCCTATATGTAGTGTATTGTAGATTTTTGTGTGTGTTCCAGGAGATTAAGGTGTCTAGAAAGGGAAGAGTATTAATAGAAGAAGTTTCCAAAGTAAACTGTATGTTTGGGATTAAGTTATTGATGTTATTTAGAATGTCGTGTGGATTATTGTTTAGGGGAATGGCGGCAAAGATGCCATCTACATGCCGATGCCATATGGTGCCGAAAGGTGAAGGAAGAGGAAATATGTAATAGAGTTCAAAGAGTTCCATAAAGAGATTGGCAATGATAGGAGAGAGTGGGGAACCCATACTTAGGCCTGTGTTTTGTTTGAAGAATTTTGAATTGAAATGAAAAAAGTTGGGTTCTAAAGGTGAGTAGAATTAGTCGTTTTAATATTGGACAGGGGAATGTTAAAGTGATGTTGTTTTCTGTAACAAATTTTTCAAGAAGAGTGAGAGTGATGGGGACAGTGACAGATGTAAATAAAGAGACCACATCGAAGCTAAGAAATTGATGTGCTTGGGTTTGATTTTTGTTTTG
>JABUQX010084930.1:0-25000 GCA_015478945.1 Trachelipus rathkii | reverse complement strand
CTGTAACCACCTTACTATCATTCTCCTTTCCACATGGACAAACCATCTCAACATACTTTCATTTATTCTTCATTTACCCCTTTCTTACACCCACCACTCTCTATACGTTTCTTCCGCTCTTTATGCAATTCTTTCTACACACCTAGGTCGGCCACCGCGATCTCCGGCAGGGTGTGAGTTCATTCGTTTAGAGTGTGAGCCGTATTAGCTGATGACAGTGATACTCCTCGGCTTCGCATGGCTGTCCGTTCTATCTGTGTACTATAGCCCTTTACCTAGGAACTTTTACATAATAATTCTGATATACGATCTTTTTATACTATATATATATGATATATATTATATATTATATATATTATATATATTATCGTATATAATATAGATTATCTATAATAATTTTTTTACTGAAATATTTGATATCGCAATCATAAAAAGAACGATTAACAATTATTTATAGCTTTCTCCAACATTTTGGGTTAACGTATAACTGTTATGTTAACTTCCGTTACTTTCTTTACCGTAACGCTTTTAATGATAACGCTGTTCATTTTTTTTGTTAACAATTTAAGATTACGCGCGTTAGCTTCGCTATTAACGGGCCCACCTTTGTATATATATATTATATATATATTAATTATTTATTATATATAGTATTTTATATACTATATATATTATATATTATATTATATATATTTATATATAATTAATATATATATATATATATTAATATATATATGTATATATTAATTATATATATTATTCATATATATATTATATTAGTATATATATTATATATTTATATATATTTTATATTAATATATATATATATATTATATAGTATATTATATATTAATATATAATAATATATATATATTAGATATATGATAATATATATATATAGTATATAATATATATATATATATTGATATATTACTTTAATTATCATACAGTTGTGTATAGTATTATCTATACTAATAAATATATATATAGATATTATATATATAATGTAAATCCTGGTGAGTTAATAATTTACTACCGGGCAAGTGTTTAGAATTTTGAGTTTAGCTTACTACTTAAAAATGTAATTGAACCCTTTCAGTGATGAAAAGTAACGCGTGAACATGAAACAAATCATGCTCATGCGTATGCGCACCTGCAAATAATCTAGTAGCCTATAATAACGCTGCATTTATTTGAATTATTAAATTTTTGATTTATTAAACGGAAATTGTTTTACCGTTCTAATAAAAATGCGGAATATCATTTTCCATATTTTGTGTGATGGGTGTGGAATGTAATTAATGTATTACTTAAAATTAAATTTTAGCATTACTGTATGCAGACCTATTTAAATTAACTCTAATTTAAATTTCACTTTCAGGATGTAAATTAGTTTATACGTTTGTTAACTTAATAGTATTTGATTTGCCTCAGGTCGAGATGATGTATTAAATGTATTTAAAGCCTAGCCAAAAGGCGTCGGCTAAGACGCAGGAGTTTTTCTTTTAACTTTTCTGACGGGGAGTTTCAAATTCCCAGCCAATCAATTTTATACGTAAAATAAATATTTGTCAAAAATTATCAAGTGTGAAAAACTTGTTCAAGAGTCAAAAAAAAAAAAAAAAAAGAAAAAAAAAAAAGGAGTTTATTTAAATCTAAAATGAATTAACTTTGCTCAATAAAACTATAAGATTTAACTCCTCACCAGTATAATAATCAACTCTTAAAAACGTTTCTTATATAGAATCAATGTCTAATGTAATAAAATATATTTTTTATTACAATTTCATTTGCAAGAACCTGAATTGAACTTGGATTTGGACTCAACTCAAACTCGGACTCGAACTCGAACTCAAACTCAACTCAAACTCAACTCAACTCAAGAACTCAAACTCAAACTAACTCAACTTCAAATCAACTCAACTCAAACTCAAACTCAAACTCATAACTCAAACATCAACAACTCGAGCTCGAACTCGAACTTGAACTCAACCCTAAAAATTTTACTCGTAACACCCCTATCATTTATTATTCGGACCTTAAGTAAACTGTGCTCCTCAAAATTAATTTAGTATTGGAATAGGTTGAAACGCTGTGTAATTGGATGTTTTACTTCATCGTATTTATGAACATAAAAAAATGTGAAACATTATTTTAATTGTCAACTATAATATAAATAATATTAACAAAATCTAAAAGAAGTTGTTTTTTTTTGTTTTTTGATGCTTTCACCATAGGCTTTTGAAATGGAAAGCTTAGCATATTAGAGACGTCATAGGGATAATAAATAATCTGTTCAAAAAATTGGAAATTATTTTTGAATGTGTATAAATACAATAAATAAAAACCTTTTTTTAAAAAAAAATGAAAAAATATTAAAATGCATCTATTTTCCTTTATGTTCAGTACTGTTAATTCTATATATTTATTATTTATATATATTATATATCTATATATATATATATATATATCTATATTATATTATATTATATAATATATATGTTAATAATATATAATATTATATATAATATATATAATAATATATGATAATATTATATATATATAATATATATATATATTATATATATAATATATAATATATATAAGTATTATATATTTATATAGTAGTGGTTTCAGATTTTTTAATGTCCACAGTAGTAGTTACGCGACGGCAGTCCGTACAGTAAACTCAATTATTATTTGGAATCAGCGAAATTCGTAAGGATTGGGATTTAACTTTTTTTTTTTTTTTTGTTTTATGAAGTAATTTTTTTTTTTTTAATTTAAGGATACCCTGGGTAAAACCGCAGAAGAGGCGGATCTGAAGCGTGCTCTGTCAGGGGATTTAGTCCTCCGTCGGGCTCACCGGAGAGGCCGAAGAGACCCGACTCCTGCCATCTTTGCGGTTATTACCGTTGGGGTATTCTTAGTTAAAAAAAAAAATTACTTCAAAAAAAAAAAAAAAAAAAAGTTGAATCCATCCTTAGTAATTTTACGGCTGTTCCATATAAGTATAATTATGTATTACCTTAGTGTAAGGACCTGCCCGTTCTCTAGTACATTTACTTGTGAGCATTAAAAATGTATACTGACCATCTATATATCACATAATATAATATATATATATTATTTTTAGTATTAGTTATAATATAGTATAAGATGAAGTTATTAGGTAACATAGTACTATATATATATTATATATATAATTATATAGTTTTTATATATACTATTATATATATTTCTCTATATATATATTTATTAATATAATATATATATATATTATATATATTATAATATATTATATATATTAGTGAGGTAATATAGAAGTATATATACTGGAACTAAATTAATAAAATGAAGTTGGAAATTATTTCAATTGGTAGCTCCACAATAAAAAAAAAAGTAAGTTCTTTTTATAGCAATTCTAATTTTTTAATTATTATTTTTGCTATAAAAGTTATGACCAACCTTTCCCAATACTGAAATTATTTATGAGGGCATGGTTTACCTTAAGGTCCCTATTATTTTCTAGAATAACTACATCAGCGTTAAAAATAATTCAAAAAGTTTTTTTTTGTATTAGAAATGCATCGTTTTGCATTGGGCCCTAACGAAAGAAGGTTTATAGAGATACTGAGGGGTATAGTTTGATGAGTTATTATAATTATATTATAATATATAAGCTATATAAAAAAAAGGCAAACCCAACGAAAACAACGAACGTAAGTCTATATATATTATTATATTATATATATATATATATAAGTAGCTAATATTTGGAATGTCTTATTTTATATTTTATTATACTTTATCATATATATTAATTATAGTTTATTACTATATATATAATATACGTGTGTCTACTAGTACTATATATGATACCTATATATATATTATATATATATATATATATTATTATATATATATATATATTATATTATATTATATTATTACGTGCATATAGATCTATATTATAAATAATAAATATATATATATATAATATTATATATATATGTATATATAGTTATTATATATTATAACATAATACTATATATAGGTGATCTACTATATATATATATATTATATATATAATATATATATACTATGATAATATATATATATATATATATATAAGTACTTCGACTTTTGTGTTTGTACATACTATTCGCAATCGTATTTGATGTAGGTATCTTCATCAGGACATATTCCACAATCTTGAACTGCTTTACAAGAAGCATCCTCTTCCGCTAGGCACGTTCCTGCTGTATCATCAAATGATTTTCCTGCAGGACAAACAGATGAACTTCCGAATGGTGCTCCGCTAATACATAAATAATATATAGAACAATTGTGTGTATCAGAGTGATAACCATCTGCTTTTTCATTGCATGTAAATGGAATGTATTGATCACAGTTATTTGTTTCATCGTTAAATACATAACCAAGAGGGCAACTATCAACTTCAGAAAAAGAACCATCACTGTAACATGCTTGAAACTCGGTACATGAAACTGCCACGGTATCAAATTCACCATCAGGACATGATGGTGATCTGGTAACTGGAGTTGTTGTAGGTTCTTGTGTTGTTGTGGGTATTAATTCGCAATGTTCTGTGTCTGGGTTAAAGATTTCACCTTCTTTACATGTTTCAATGTGTCTAGCTCCATTTTCGCATACTATAAACTTATCATCATCATAGACGTCTGGAAGAACTGTCTTCCCAGTTTCTGGACACTCACAAGCTTCAACATTAAGTGAATCTACACAAGAAGAAAATGTGCTTATCTCCTGACATACCTGTAAAGTAAACATGATTTCTCGAAATAGATTATACCATATATATACTAATTAATATATATAATATAATATATAGTAAGTATATAATACTATATATATAGTATATATATATTAGCTATATATAAGATATATATTGTCTATATAACATTATATAATATATCATTATATTATATAGTATATAGTTATGATCTACATCTTTAAGAGAATACAAACCAAATATTATTATATACTCATGTATATATTATATATATATAATATAATTATATATATAATATAGTTATATATATATATATATACTAAGTAGTATATATATATTATATATATCTATATATAGATTATAGTATATGTACGTCAGCTTCGATTAGCCGTCAATATATATCTAAAAACCATTAATGCTACCTAAAGGGAATAACATTTTAGAATGCGTAAAATTTTAGTTATGAAACTTTTTCAAAAAATTAAAAAATCGGTTTTTAAAAAAAGTGAATAAAACTTTATATAGTAATTATAATAAACATTTTAATTAACGTAACTTAACGTTGGCCTTTAATGTTGGGTGGTGTTTTAACTAAAAAATACCCGCAACCTAGACCGCAGAGATGGCGGAGTCGGGTCTCTCGACCTTCGGGGAACGACAGGGTAGGACTATTTCCCCCTCCGGAGAGGGTTCTCCGGACCTCCGCTCTTTGGGATTGGGAGTCGCGAGCGTTCCTCCGCCCCTCCCCACGGAGCACTACTACAGGAAAAAGAGTCGGGGCTCTCCGCCTACCCCTTCGGCTCGAGCCCCTTACTGTGCCGTGTATATATATTATATTATATTTAACATAATTATAATATATTCTATATATATATATTATATATATATATATATTATATAATATATATATATATTATATAATATATAATATATATTACTTATATATTATATATATATATATTATTATTAGTATATCTGTACTATATATATATTCATACTTGTCACAGCAATGGTGCTCTATTGAATAATGACAACAAATGAACCCAGCGATTTCGCGATTTCAGACCCGGTTACAAAAGAAACTGTGATGAAGGATGCAGATGTTCGTATAATGTTTCATTAGAAGGACAAACATATTATTGTTTTTTATCTTAATTAATTTATTTAATCTAACCATACTTTTTAATAATTTTCATCAATCTAAAATTTCTTCCGCAGAAATCTAAAATGGTATTCCTTTTTTGTGTAAAGCATTAAATAGTCTTTTAAGTCACAAATAACGGCTAATTGGAAAGCGCGGCTGGCCATATATATATATATTATATTATACTATATACTAATAATATATATATATATATATTATATTATATATATTATATATAATCTATATTATATATATAGTATAATACTATATATATAAATATATATATTATTATATATGTATTATAGTATATATATATATATATATATTAATATATATAGATATATATAATTATAAAATTATAGTATATATTATATATATGAGAATTATATATATTACTCCTTTTATTCTTTGTTTAAGTTTTTCAATTTAATTTTGTAATAAAATGAAACAAATATGAGAGATATTTAAAAATTATAAAGTCCAAACGCTGTAAACCTGTAATTCAACAAATTGTAAGACTATTTGTAGGTGCTACTTTACGCTGCCCAAGGAAATTTCCTACACGAGTTGACAGTAAACATATTCGTGGATAAAAAAAAAATAAAACATTCCAGATCCAGGATCTAGTTTCATTAATTCTCGAAAATTCATTTTTTGCTTTAAACTGAATGATGATCAATTCATTAGCGTACTTTCAAATAAAAGGGTGTCTAATACCTAAATCAAACAGAGTGTCATAAAAATACCAGTGTAACAGAAATTGTTTTGAATTATAAGGAGGAGACAAACATGTTCAAATCGTCAGAAATGTTCATTTGCTGTTCACGAGATCTGCCCCATATTTTTTTTTTTTAATAATATGTAATGGAGTGATTAAATTAATTGTGTCATAGCATTGTCCAGACACATTAAGAAGTTTTAAAGTATAGTAACTATATATGTATATATATATAATATTATATATAATAGTAGTATATCAATATATATATAATATATCTGTATATATATATTGTATTAATATACATTTGTTCAAGCAGTGTTCATAATATATTATATATATGTTTTCACAATTTTTTTTTAACTTCACAGATACTCCAAGGGTAAATCCGCAGAGATGGCAGGTCGTCGGAGTCTCTCGGCCCTTCGCGGGAACGAACAGATAGGACATATTGCCCAACCCCTCCGGGGAGGGTCTCGGACCCCGCTTCTTTGGTATTTTTGTAGTGGCGGAGTCCTCCGCCCCTCCTACGGGATATGAAAAAACCGTCCCCCCTTCATGTGTCCCCGTCGGCTCGAGCCCTTACTTTTGCCGTGTATCCTTTGCAACATTATATATCAATAATATCAGTCATATATATATGATATATTTAATATATATATAATATTTATTATATATATATATAAATATAACTATATTTATATATAATATAATATATATAAATATATATTATTATATATTGTATTCCACAATCCACAAATAGAAAATATTTCATCCTATACATTTATGTATATATATATATATGTTTAGTTATATATTATATATACTATTATATATATATTATATATATAGTATATATATATATATTAAATAACCTACAGTATATAAAGGTTCAGGTGCTAAACCACTTTCCCGCCAAGAATACCTGTACTATTTTCTTTTTGGGTAAGTCGTATCCAGTAAAAAAGTCAATAAATAGACTTTGTCATTATATATATATTATATATATATTATATATATACATATATCTGTATCAATAAAAGAGTGAAGCATATACTATATATAGTATACTAATATTATATATATATTATACAATATGTCCTTTCCTGTTTCATTCAACTGCCCTGATATTAACTTCTTTATTAGTATATTTCCTTCATCACATGTGTTCACTCAAGTAGGTATCTAAGGATTAAAATTAAATAAAATGATAAATTACTAATACATTAGGGTAAAACATTTTAGAAGTAATTAACAGATATAACACTTTTTGGAAATCTAGCTCAAAACTCATTTTTAATAAACTATAAGAGCTAACAGAATTAAAAAAATTGCAAAAATTAAGCATTTAAAGTGAGCAATTTTTGGTAAAGCGCCTGTATTATTAATAGTTACACAAAACTAAATTAAAAACATTCACAAAATCTAAAAAACACTGAGAAATGATCAAAAGTACATACGCATAAAAACACAACATGAACGAGCATCAAAACACACATGCCTTAATGGTCGGGATATATAACTAAGAACAAGACAATTGGAAGCCGCAAGGACAGATTCGTGCCAGAGCAAACACACACACATACAACACACCCAACACACACACACTACACATATATATATTATATAGTATATTTTAATTTTTCCTGCTCATTATTATATATATAATATATATATATATATTATATACGTATAATATATATTATATAATTTTATCTATATATATATACGGTATATACTATTATTAAAATATATTATATTATATATATATATATATATTAAATAGTATATATTATATAATATATTATTATATATATAATAATATAGTATACTCTATATATATATATATATATAGTATATTATAATATATATATATATTATAGTATATATTTAACGTATATATACTATATACACAACACAAATCACATCATAACATAACATATCACATTCTCTACTACATACAAACTACCATCGCATACAAAATCCACACATACCTCCATTCCACACATGTGCATACAAACATATACACATCCACACACACACAACCAGCAATATATATATATAGTTATATATACATATATATAAAGATCATTATCATCATAGATATAATAACTATATATTGTATATATATATATAGTATATATATAGTTTATTATATATATAACTTATATAAAATATATATTATAATCGTCAAAAATAACGCACCACAAGGTTAATGTATACGCAAGGAACGGGAAGGCGCTATACCAATGGAACCCCCTCCACCAACAGACGAAGATCTAGTGTAACCTTGTACTCACCCGCAGGAGAATCCTGCAAGTATTGGGGCCTCTCAACGCGGATGAAACGAATTAATAGGAAAGCAGTAAAACACAGTAATAGCGACCTGGGATGAGGTGGGGGAATAGGGTTATTGTCGGGGGTATAATCAAGCGAGGAATCATTCAATTACGAAGCGACTCCGATAAACATGTAGAGGATAGTGCGTCAACTGTCAAGAGATCAGTGCTGGCAGATAACAACACTCCACGCTGAAGAGAGACACGGGTACCGGGCTCCTTGGTCGAACCGGCTTCGGTGTAGCGCACCACGATATGCACGGGTGGTCCAACGGTGACCTGTCGGGAATGCCGACATGATCGCAGCCAGGAAAGGTAGGGCGCCCAGGGCATGACAACCTAGAAAGTACCGATTTTACGTCTACGTGCTTACGGAAGAGCGGCCACCAACACCTCCACGACATCTGCAGATACAGGCTGGCCGGAGGTCAGAGGCTCCAGGGTGAGGTAGACAGTACAGGTGCGTCGAAACTTTGGCGGAACATAATTCCGGGCGGAGGCCTGCCATAGGTCCAACCGCACATCACGGCACACGAAGGGGCGCTCCTGCCATTTGCCCGAGAACAATACAATAGAGGTCGACGATTGGGCAAAGGTGCTCTTTACGAACGAGTCGAGAAGTGGTCTCATGTACGACTGGACGAGGCGGTGGCTAGAGTTCAACGACGAACGACGGAGAGGTCGGCTCAAGTGGCAATAGTGCTTGCCAGTGCCCGACCGGTTTTGGGTAGGTGGGTCGGTAGATGGTCTGGGAAGGCATTTCTTTAATGGGTCGTCGATGGTGGCACTGTTACAGTCGTAAGGTATGTCCCAATGACATCACTCGAACCAGTATGTCGTGGCATATAGTCCCTAACTCGTGACGTTTCATCCCTAAATGCATGAAAGCACGTACCAACAAAGGCCCAAGTATGTGAACCGACTACCTTAAGACGGTGTGTCACTTACGCCGGGCGTTGGGTTGTTCAGCAATTGTCCGGACTCAACCAAATCGAACCATTTGTGGGATATCCTGAAACCGTCGGATCGACTCAGCTTACAACCCCTCTCACGGACCCTACCCGGACCCTGCGACAGGCACTGCACGACGTATGGATCAAATCATGTCCAGAACATTTGGCCCACTCAGTCGAGAAGCATGCCCAGGAATGTGTCAGGCAGTCATCCGTGCCAGAGGGGGTCATACCGTACTGAGACAGACCCAACACCCTCCGCGGCCGGTCGCCGTACGTACCAACATTGTGTGTTTGCAGCGCCGAATATCCGGAACCTTAGTACACTGCGAGCCTTTCGTGGTGTGCACCTTACCTCACACTCTAATTCAACCTACGGTTCTGGGAGAAGGAAACACACTGTGTTATTGTCATTCGTCTAGAGTACTTCACGTTTCTTCAATCTTTTCTACCCTTCCTTCGCACGTACCCTTGTGGTACGTTAATTATTGACGAGTAGATACGATATTTATATGTTATATAATATATATAATATTATAATTATTCTATATATAGTAGTATAGTAATATATATATATTATTATATAGTATATATATAGTAGTACTAGGCCGGCTTTTATACTATAGTATATATTTAATATATTATATTAAGGTATAGGTCGTGTGTGTGTGTGTGTTTCTTAGGTGATTAATTTTGCAAAAAAACACTGTTTTTTTGAAAAGCCAGTGGGCCCGGGGTTTTTTCGTATTTTTTCACATAAAAACACCGGAAAACAACTTGTGGAAAGAATTGTTTTTTTTTTCATTTATTTGCATTTTGTCAGCCATAACTGCAATTTCATATTATCCTTATAAATTTCATTTTTTTCAAGTTACTATAAGTTTCATTATAACAGTAACTGCCAAAGTAATAGAAAGAAAACTAGCAAATGAATGGACTGAAGTTTTGAATGTCTAATGGCACCCAGCAGAAGCTAAATGTAAATGATTCAGTGATATACGCACATTAGCCAATAAAAATTTGAAAGAATAAACAGTGCAATCTGAAAAACATCTTGTAAGCGCCTTTGTCATATGCCTGGCAATCTATGATCATTCAATGTGCTTAATCACAGTTGAAGTATGAATCTTACAGATGTGAAGAAAGGGATTTCACATTCAATTATTCGATGGCGCAAGACATTCGAATCAATGAAGACTATGGTTTCTGTATCTGACAACATCAAAAACTTTCAAAGAGAAAATTGTCTAAAATAGAATAACCATTCATAATGACAACTGTGGCACAAAAAATTCTTGAACACAAGAAAAAATCAGTTTTTTTTTTATGCTAACACGTCTCTTTTTCAGTATTGAATTGAAGTAAGTTGGTTGTAAATGATACAAAACCTATAAGACCTGGTTACTGCCTCGCACCAAGTCTATGAAAAATTAGGAAGGCTCCACGATATTTTGGGGACACGGCTCATGTTTATATAATATATATAATGATAAATATATAGTATATATATATATATATTATATATTATAGTATATGAGGTTATATATATATAATAGCTATACATATATATATATATATATATTACTCGTATATCGGGAATAAACGTGTTTTACGTATTTATATAATAATAATAGACCACATCTAAAATATATAGTAATATAATACTATACTGTATATAACGGAGATCCAGTTGATATTACGGTATATATTTAGGCTTATATATTATAGTATCTATATGATATATATATATATTATATTACTATTATATATAATATATATATATATATATATAATATATATTCTTTCAATAAATGAATTAAAATGAGCTTATAAAACATTTCACTAATAAATTAGTATAATTTAATATATATTTTATTTTTGTTTTTTACTATTTTACATACAATTATCTGAAATCTTTTTTTTGAAAAAACCAAGGTGCGCATACAATTACCTGTTTTCTCGTTTTTTTTTTTTTTTTTAAAAACCTTGTGGGTTTTTTTTGGGTCGGGCCCCACTCATGCAACCTGGTTTAAAACTGATTCTATTTAACGTAATTTAAATACGCGAGTTGCAAATAACTTATTTCATAAGATTTATGAGTGCAATTTGAATTTGATAAATTGTTCTCTTCTTTTATTTACACACAAAAATTTCGTGTCCTTTTTCCATTGTTCGTTTGGAAGTCAAATAAATTAGTTTGCCTTTTCAGAACGCTTTTTCATCATAATCTTTTATTCTGTGAGTCGCGGTCTTTTTTTTATAATACATATAGACTGTAATTATGATGCAAAATAATTTTTATTTAAATTAATTTAATTATTTTTTTATTTCATTTGAGTTATTTGTAATATTTAAATTTCTTAAATTTATTGAAAATTCTCATTTGAGTTAAAATTCGCTGAAGCATGTATTTTTTCTTTGAGGAAAAAACAATTGCAAAACGCAAAGATTATATCTCCTCTTCGTTTGCACATAGTGTATTAATATGGTGTTGCATAATCCGATTTGCGTTTGCGATCTTCTTCTCCTTCTCTCTTCTCTCTCTCTCTCTATTATATATTTTTATATATATATATTATATCTATATGAGGGTATATAATAATTTATATATATATATATTAATTATATAATATATATCTATTTATATATATTATAATATATATATATTTATATCATCTATATATATATTATCTATTATTATCGTTGTTTTTGTAATTTTTTTATTGAAAAACCGATAATGGTATTGAAGAGGTGAGCGCTTTGTCCTAAAACATTATAAAAGTCCGTTGACAATTTGCCGATAACTATTCAATGTAGACGTTGACAATTCCTTTATTGAAAGAATAAAAGGAGTCTTAGGGGAGAACAGGAAAGTATTACAAAATCCTCAAAGAAATTAAACAATTGATGTAACGCTTTCAACGTTTTTAATCTTCGGTTTTTGTTTTTTTTCTCGAACATTTTTTGGATATTTTAAACGAACACACACACAACAAATAACAAAATATACTATAATATAATAATTTAATATTATAATAGTTAAAATTATATATAATATTATATATATTATATATTAATAATATAAGCTTACTGTATATAGGTTTGTAATATATATAATCTATATACTAATACTATATAGTAGACGATACCTTATTCATTCTGTTGGGGGGTTAAGGAAATTATTGATTTTATGATTTTAGAGGAATTAAAAATGAAATAAGTCTACTTTTATGTTTTATGTTCCTTTTTATTTATAAAAGAATTTTTGAAATTTATATACAGTTTCCGTTATAAGATTTCCGACGTGTTGAAATGCGTGTGCAGTTTGAGGTTGTTTGTCTTAAAGTTGGCGTTGTTGAGGTTGTTGTTCTTAAATTTGGCACTGTTGAGTGCGACACTTACACTACATACATTCGATATTCGTCGACTATTAAGCGAACATTTTTAAGACAATCTGTCTTTGATATTCATTTTAATTTCAATGCGATTGAAAACATTTTCGTGGGTTCAATCATGCGAATACGATCATTCTAAAGCATAAATGACCCTCCAACAACATGCAGGTTTAACAATTCATCTTTAATTATTCGTAGAAAAGTCGGCAAAAACCGAAATGTGTGTGAACTTTAGGGACTCTCCTTGATTCTCACCACGTTTTCCTTAGTGTTCAAGATATAGACGAGTTTCGAGCATCGACTTCATCAGAGGCCCGAAGAGATCTTCTATGTGCTAACATGTAATCATATAACTCCCTTCTTCCTTTCATTTAATTTTCGAACTAAGATCAATATTCTTGAGTTCTATTACTTATTGTACGATTATAAATATTACTTGTGAAAATAATAAGTATCATATAATAAAAAGTCAAAATAAATAAATTGGATTATTTATTAAACCTTTTTTACTTTTCATTTAAATTTTTTCGCATCAAATGTAATTAATATTTTAGTACATTTATTATTTATTTGAATATATATATATATATAATATATATAATAATACTATAAATATATATATATATTAATAATTACTATATAATATATATATATATATTAATTATATATATATATTACAAGAGTGGGCACCCCGCTCATTTAAGGGGATCAGTCCAATAGACTCCGCATCTCGAGAAAACTTTAGTCACGTAACGTCTCCGCACCTACTCTAAAGTACCATCAACCTCCGACCGCATCCGCACTCGCAGATTTCCGCTACATAAATGTATAGTGACATCCACAAAAGTATATTTAATATTAAATGACGAAAATAATTTTATAAAACTACTATACAAATAAAATAAAATAGAGCATTAAAACATTACAGAGATATGCATAGAGGCAAGAGCAGCAAAAACATAAAAAATTGCATTAGGTTTCAAAACATTTAAATATCAAAATTTAAAAAATAAAACAAAGAAACGAAACAAATTGAACTACCGAACATCTTTTACAAATAATGGATATCAATAGGATAAATAAATCTGTAGAAATATAAACTGCAAATCATATTGTTGCAAACATGAATTACAGTGTATATATATTGTAGAGGTTAGCAGTTTTGATAAGTTGTGTTGTTATCGATCGCCTAATAATAAATAAAAATTAATAAAATTAAATACAAAAAAATAAATTTAAAAAAAAAAAAAAAAAAAAAAGAAAAAAAAAAAAAAAAAAAAAAAAAATCAATATAATATAAATATATAATAAAATGAAAATAATTTAAATTAAACAATAAATAATAAAAATAAACAAAAAAACAAAAAAAAAATAAAAAAATAAAAGTAACTAAAAAATAATGAGGTCTTGGAAGGTAAAATATATAAATTAATAATATAAGTATTTAAGGGTCACAGATTGAGTAATATAAAAAGAGAAATATCTAATAATAAAATAAATTAATTAAATTAAAGTATAAAAAAAGAGAAAATAAAAGTAATGAAATTTATAATATAATCAATTTAAAAGATATATTAATAATATATATAGAGAAAAAGGAAGAAATTAGATATTAATTGAAACTATAAAGAATTATAATATAAAAAAAACAAAAAAAAAAAACAGTCTAAAAACTATCTTCTAAATATATGGTTCAAGAGTAGAAGAATAAAAATTTATATTCTACTCACAACTAAGATAAAACTTAAAAGAAATTAAAACATATAACTTTTCCCTTTTTTAAGAATAGGAGAACGAAAAACTTTATTATAGGGGAATAGGGAATTAGATGGACTAGCTGGCAGAACCTTTGAAATTTGGTGACAAAAGTGCTCCGACACATACCCGATAGATCCAGCAATAAAACCAATATATCTCAGAGAATCGTAGGAACGTCAGAGCGAATACCCATATCGTAACTATAAGTACGAACGGAAGTCCCACCTCTGATTATACTCTATATATATTTTATATATAATAATAATATAATATTTTTATGAATACTAGATATATAATATATTTAATATTAAATATAATAGCATAAAATTATATACTTTTATTTTTATATATAAAAGTTTTATTCTGGATTCAAGTACTTGAATTTTGCGACTTCTGATTGAAAAATCGGCAGATGCGTATGCCGTGGTTTTCTTAGCTATAACAAACAATTGGCCACTCAACTATATTTCAGATACCACCCTGTCTAGCTCTAATCGCTAACCTTTGTCTTCACTTGTACTGAAGACCCAGGTAGGTAGATTCATCTCTAGCTGGTCTAACATCATTGCCAACTCATAATTCATCATCAAAGTTTTCCTACTTGTCTGTGTCGTCAAGTATATGCCTATGTAAGGCATTAACATCCTTGTAACACTTCTCGAAAATCTCAATCTCCCCATAATTATTCTGTTGTCTTAAAGCTACTCTTCTACTTATAATCTCTGGCTATGTTTCTTCTAACAGGAACAGATTTTCACGCACTTTCAGAATATCTCTCCTCACTACTCAAGAGGACTGTATATCATTCTCATCCATAAATTGAGACCTATAGGAGATTCAGTTATCACGCTGCTGATTTGGTCTTCTCAACCGCCGAAGCCAGGGAAAGAGCTTCATCTTATAAGGCAACTAATTAGACTTGATAACATATACTAAGCCTCCATTTAAGATCAAGTTCACTTAGAATTAAAATATATCTGTTAATCACACGAATTTATCAAAATAAATGCATATAGATTACTGTACAAAGGTACGAAATACTAAATCTTTAACGTAAATATTATATTAACATAGTACGTTCCGTGAAAAGAAAAGTCTGAATAGAAAAGTTTTCCCGCGTATGAACTAGTATTACTGCAAATAAGCTCTTGGCTGACAGCTTTGGTGATATAAAACACAAACCTAACGCGTCCGTTCACTAGAATTTCCTCAAAGCTAATACTTAAATTATCAACCCAATTCGGGAAATACAGTATCCATCAATCCCTGACTTACTCTCTGTCAGATGAAAAGATCTATTCGACAAATGTAAGCTTTATCTGGCAGATTCAGAATGAAAAATTTCGTGTCGTGTTTTGGAGAATATCGAAAGCTGACTGACCTGCCATAACTATTGAATTACACTTGTTTATAAGCGAAGTATGTTATTAATCTTTAATAGGAGCGACAAGATTAAAAACACTACTTACAATCAACATTGAGCTAATGTAAGAGAAACGAATTCCACCGTGGACTAGACAGAGGGTATATCAACTGTAATAAATCAGGTACTGTAGTTCTTCAACCTGAAAAATTTATCATACTTACCTTATAAAGCCTCGATTAATAGAATACATCTGTCATCAAGAATTATGGAATTCAGTTTAGTTTCTAAAAGGAATGATACTTAGTAATATAAATGATTACTAAAATTAAAGAAGGAATATTTGTGAGTTTATCACTGAATCAAAGAAAAAATAATTGAATGCTTTATATTTGCATGAAAGTTACAATGAATGGAGGTGCGTGGGAAACCATTTTAATTATGCTGGTAAATAAGTTCTTGATGACACCATTAAGTTATAACAAGTTTTCTCAGGAAGATCTTATATGTTAGCGCAGCCTCCTTCAAAACTAAGACGCTGGATGCAGTTTACATTTAAAATTCATTTCTTACAATCCATTTATTTTTTCCTAACAATTGCTCTTTGAGAAACGAAATTTTCACCTTAGAACCCATTCACCATAAATAATACATCGGAAACATTACCAAAGAAAATGGAAACTTAGAAATGCATAACGAAGACCCGCAGTACATGTAGTCTAAAACAATGAACGGATCCTATTTCAAGACAATCATACCTGAGCAAAATAAAAAAATAAGTGTTTAAAAATATATGTAAAAAAATTAAAGTACTTATTATATTTATTTTATTGTATACGCTCTTACAAAATATCAAAATCTATTAACAAAAACTTTGCCTATATTATTACTCGTACAAAATATTGAAATAAAAAAAAAATGCAGAAAAAGAATGTTATTCATTTTCATTTATATTACAAAAAATTAAATTGACTTGATCAATGTTATTTTACTATCTTAAGATTATATAATATATATTATATAATATAAATATAATAATATTATATTATATATATATTTATATATATAATATATTATACTATATATATATATATATATAATAATATATATATAAATATATTATATATTTAGTATTATAAAAAGAATTTTTTCATAATATTATGCTTTTAGAGTATAAAGCATAGTAAAAAGTGACACCTGTGTCTTATTTTCGTTTATGCCATTTCTTTTTTTCTTTTTCTTTTTTGTATTATTTTTGTCTCTTTCGAAGCATCGGCAATATTTAATGTTGAAATCTCTTTCCACATTTCTTCGCATTTGCTAATTCATTGCCATGGCATCGTAGAGACATAAAAAAAAGAAGAATAGAAAATTGCCACACTCAAAAAGTCTATGAGTAATGAGTACTTGTGAGTTCTACAACCGTACAACTCATTTATTGTATTCAAGGCGAATATATTATTTTATCAAGAGTATAATACATTACTTGCTCTTCGTATTCCAGATGGGGCTCTGCGATAAACGGATTACATTTGTCAGAGGGGAAAACTTGTCTTCTCCACAGTTTCCCTCCTTCATACCTAATTATAAATGATTTATTTAATACAAAAAGAAAATTAAATAATTTCCTTTATTTTATTTTAAAGTTAAATTTTTTTTCATCCGATATCTTTTTCAGTATTTCTATAGTTATATAGTTTTCAAACTACAAAAATGTCAATTTAAACTAATTTTAAAATTGTATAATAAATTTTTAAAAAGTTTAGTTTGACAATTCCAGTTTTAAATATTGAATTGAATACCTGAGAGTAAGAGGAGCTTCTCAGTTCTTAGAATTCTGATCCATATGATGGAAGATGATACTCAGACATGTTCAGACGAGACCATCAGAGAAGTCATTATACACGCAATTGGTGGGTTCATATATATCGAACACTCAAGAACATGTCAAATCTCCTCTTAAATTACAAAACAAAAGTCATACTTTCTGATGACCGTGTCTGGGACAGCTTTCTACATGTAAATCTCACCAAACTTTACAATCCACAATCAAAAAGAGGCCATTTTATGTCTTCGAAATTAATACTATATTATATTATATATATTATATATATATATATATATATATATATATATATCTATATATATATTTTATATATATATATATATATATATATATAATATATATATATGTAAAGTCACTTTGCTTCATATGAAGAGAGAGAGGGAGGATAAGAACATTTTCTTTTGCTTGATCGAAAATTTGTTTTCTAAGAAGAAAAAATAGATTTATCTGAAAACTTTATTTTAATTTCATTTATTTACTTTCATAGTAACATTGGATGACTGTCGAAAATTCACCGTTTTTCCTGGGGTTAAACGAAACAAATTTCTGAGTACATGTCAGTCCATAAGTTAAATAAAGGACTTCTAAATATGACTTTCACCTTCCTGTGGCCACTTCACAAAGATCAGGCAAGCAATCCCTGGGAGTAATATAATATATACACCCTACATAGACTCTGTATATCAAATTATCACGCATTATAACTTTTTTCTTACACACACCCAAACACACAACACCTCAGCTGCAGAGAACTACGAAGAAGATTTCTCTTGCGGGCTTATCTACATACTATATAATCCAAGAAACGATTAAACAATCTTCTAAATTTAATTTCCGAAAAAGATCCACTTATTTTTTCTAATAAATTTCTCAATTTTTATATTATATATACATATAGTATATATATAAATATAATATATATATATAATCTATTAATATATTATTATATATATATATATATATATATATATTACATATTATATACTATATTATAATTATTATAATAATCATATATATCCAAAAAATTTCCTATAACTCACGATTATTATTATATTATCTATTATTATTTTATTATTATTATTATATCTATTATTATATTATTAATTATTAAATTATTATGTTAAATCAAAGATGATTATTTGGAATGAAAATTTATTTACGTCGAAAGAAGCTTCCCTTTCATCAAATAATTTTACTGACAATAACTATGAAAAATATATAACACACATTTGAAGATATTTTCTTTTATTAATTCTTTATTATATATTCTTATTACTATTATATAATTATTATTATCATTAGATTCATATTATTAATGTTATTATTTAATATTATGTATTTTTAATATTCGTTAATATTCTTATATATTATTAATTATTTATTACTATTCATTTTATATTATTATTATTATATATATTATGATATTATTTTATTATTATTAATATCTATTAATTATGTGTGTTGTCGTGTGTGTGTGTTTTAGAAGTGCATATATTAAATATCTAGATTAGTTTTGAAGGAAAAGAGATCAAAATTATTGAGATCGTTTTGAAAAGTTGATCCTTTTGAAAATCAATTATTGAAATTCTGAGAACACGAAATTTGATTTTGATTTCTCCAACATGAAGCAACTAAATCGCAAACACTTTAATTAATTTCTTCCTTCTTTCTGCTAACCATGTCTTTAAACAGCTTTTTTGCTTTTTAGTTGAAACGGGAACTCCTTGATTTTATTTTTTGTTTTTTAACGAAAGAGAAACAATTTAATTGTTAAATTGTTTTTTAAGTTTTTTTGGCAATTTCGAAGCATCTTTTACCACCAAGAAAAAATTTAATGGGTGTGGGAATCTCTCTCGTCTACTCTACTCTCTCTCTCTCTCTCTCTCTCTCTCTCTCATTCTTCTCTCTCTCTCCTCTCTCTCTTCTCATATCGATTCTCTTTATAATATATAATATAAGTATATTATGAATTATATATTATATAGTTATATAAAATATTATATACTATATTATATAATATATATATATATAAATATATAGTATATTCTAATGTAAAAAAAAAGCGCCATGATGTATTCCCTTCGATAGTTGGTAAATAAATAAAGGATAATAATTCACTAAGTTGAGTCAACTTTCCCTACAGTAATTTCCGTAACTTTCTTTCTAAGCACGATGTACTAAAAGAAGAACGCGAGATAATGGCTAAGTGAAATATCATGACGGAGGTCGCGTGGTTCCCGTTTGGTGGGTGATATATCACTACAGAACATTTCTCGCGTTCTTCTTTTAAGTCCAATCATAGCCTAGTCGCATCATAAACACTTACTTCGTCATCTTCTAGGCCCAGTTCGAATACCCAACAGAGTTAATTTATCTATAAGGGTTATTTTTCACCAATTATATTATATATTACTAATAATATATTAATATAATATTAGATATATATATATAGATACATATCTAGTATATATACAACTATATATATATTATATAGAATATAATATATAAATAACAAACTTTTTTTCTCAAAAAAGAGTGAAAAGAAAATCACCTTTTATAACAAAATATAGATATGTTTTATTAAAAATTTTCGTTATAGCCAATTTATCGAAAAAGAAACAGGGAATATGAAAATAATATCTATTTTCTACAAAGCACCTGGAAAATGGCTAACTCTTGCCACAAGACTTCTTTGTTTGCATTCACTGGACAGTTCTCCAATACGGCCCGCTGTAAGCAGCCTAAAGCGATAATTTTAAATGTAGGCTTTTATTAATTTATTGGTATCTGGTTAAATTCGATATTACACAACTACTCATTTGTCTTATATGACATCTATGTTATAATAATTAACAGGGAAAAAAATGTAGTGTCTATAAATGACCAGTACCATTTTTATGCATTAAAACTTACAATTAATTTGTGGCCATCAATTCACCTCCTTAAGTAGATTAAATTAATACATAAGCATACTAGATTCAGTGAAAATCTTCATACTAATTTAAAGTTCTTACTATCGGACAAGTTTTGTAACTACTTATATATAATATATATACTGTATTATATTATATAATATATAATAAATAATAGTTATATAAATTATAATATAATTTATATATATAATATATATAATATATACATAGTATATATATATAATATACAATATTATATAATTAGCAAATACATGCGAATTCAGTCATAGTTGTAAGCCTGCAAGTATAAAGAGACAGATTATTCTCGCGAGCGGAACGACTGAACCGGCCCAATTTTCGTATTTTTTGCTATATTTCAATTGCTCTGAATCAATTCTTCTCCTGCAGTGATTGTAGCGATATCGAGCAGACTTTTCCTGCCTCAACAAGCGATTGCTTGGTTAATAGTATCAAATTTACTACTTTAATATATAAAAAACATTTAATATTTTATTTGTTATTATTGTTCAAAATCCAACTCCTATTAAGGGAAAAACGGAGTATATACAAACCTCAGAGCCTGCTTACTAATCTTCGGCCACGAGTATAATTAATAAACTATAATATATAATATATTATTATATAATAACTATAATAGTAATACAATATATTATATATACTATATTATATATAAATATATATATATATTAGTAATATATATATTATAGTAATATATATATAACTTATATTATATATATATATATTATAATATATTAATATATATAATCTATACTATACCTAAAATTTAAACGCATAATCACCTATACTATCATATATAAAACCATCCATCTAATTATTTTTTTTGTGTTTTTAATTATTAATTATTTGAAAGGTAAATCGTTTTTCCTATTGCTTTTCAATGTCTTTTGAGCTTAATCGCAACTTCACTGATATTCGGCCCAACTTTTAAATTAGCCGAATATATATATACTTTTATATATATTATATATTTATTAATAAATTATATATAATAATATGATCATATGTATATAATATATTATAATAAAATATATATATATATACATATATATATATATATAATATATCCGTAAATATTTATATATATACAATATATAAATTATATTATGATATATAATATATTAATTAAATTATTTTTCTATTTTTAATAAATAAAAATATCTATAAAAATTAGCATAGATATTATTGTAAATTGGTATGATATGTCTTTTTCATTTTTATTTGTATTTTGCCTCTATTATTTTTCCCCCCGTTTTTGATGCAGTCCATTTGGGTCCTGATGAATCACTTGCTATATCCTTGAATGATGAAAATTGACATGGTGGAAACTAAAAAATCTGCCTTTGCCCTTATTCTGTGGCACGTGAAGAAATCATATTTCGCATTTATGAGTACCAGAACATCCAATTTGAGAAGCAAATAGCAATATAACTCGAGAAGTTAGGGACCTTAAAACTTCTGGGAAGAGACTTTCTCCCCTACCTTGTTTTGGTGGAGGTAGATGTAACGTGTCTTATTCTTTATTTCATTTCTTTTGTTATAATATACTATATATACATATATTATATACTACTATATGTATATATTATATATTAGAGTTTAATATTATATATATATATTATATATATATTATTTATAGTATAGTTTAGAATAATCATGGTATATCTATTATATTTTTATTACACGGAGACCATGCTTATCCCTCAGATTGAAAAGTGGGTGAAGAAGCCACCTCACTCGGCAATTTATAGACTATTTGATTTGAGGACATTATTAAGAGGAACTAATCTCAAATATGTCCTATAATATAATAAGATATGTAATAAAGCGAGGAAAAAGTTAAATCTACTTGTTATATAATATATTTTATAAATAATATTTAATATAATATATAATATAATTATATATAAATAATATATTTATATATATTATATAATTATTATATAATAATAATTAGTTACCACAGTTGATTTCGCATTTGGAGCGAGCACCTCAGCGAGCGGTCTGCCATTCATGTACGCCATAGATTAATTGACTTACTTCTTTAACTCAATAAAAGATTTCTGATAAAAATAGTTAACTAGAACAATAAAATTGAGTTTTGTGTAGTAGAGAAGTATCTAAAGGGTAGACAGATATAAAAAAGTCACAAAAATGGAGCACTTTAAAAAATTCAAAATTTAGTTTAAAAATAAAAAAAATACTCTTCAATTGTTATTTATTTCCTCAATCATAAAATGCATATTCTTGGTTTTTCCATTAGAACACCACACACACAAAACACACACAACACACACACACACACACAAACACACACCACACAACACACCACACAACACACACACACACACATCACCACACACACACACACAATATAGTATATAATAGTATATAATATATATAGTATATATACATATATATATATATAGAGTTATATATTATATATATATTATATACTAAGATATTATATATTACCACACTCACACTTGAGGCCCGTTCAAGAGGGAGTCGAAATAATTAGAAAGACAATTTCTCAGACTAATCTAAACGCTATTCTCTCAAGTTATCGAGAAGGAGTGTTATTATTTATATACATATATATATATATATTATAATAGTATTAATATATATATAATTATTATATATATATAATTAATATAATATATTAGTATAATATATATATATATATTATAATATTACTTATATAATATATATATATATATAATAATAATAATATTTAATAATAATAAATAATATATAATAAAAGGACAAAGCAACTAAGTTTCTACTTAGAGTTTAAGAAGGCGAATTATTTGACCATTAATAATCTAACGCTGAGGCTATAAATAAAACATAACTGGTGTTTGAGGACTATAATTGTGTTGAAATTTTGATAGATGATGTGAGAGTAACTTGTTTGATGCATTGAAAAAGTACTATGTTTCTTGTGTCCAATTAGTATGGAGAAAGATTTAAAAGGTCAACGTTATTCAAGCCACATCTGGACATGCTGTTAATTTGCTTTTTTGGTGGAAGTCCAAACTGAAGGTATGATGGCGGAGCTCGGGACACGATTCCGATAATATGAAAAGTTATAGAGAGAGGTTATTAATGAAGGTAGAAAACATAGCTGGAATGGACAATACCTTGGAGAACACACCATTATAAGATCTTAAAAAGATGCATCGTGCCTATACATAACAGTTGCTTTAGCAGTACACGGAAATGAAATTCAAAGTTGAATAAGTACGCATGACAACTTTGGAATTAAAGTTCATCGTCCCAGAACTCTATCGAATGCTTCGATATGTCTACCCCCAGCAAAGCAAACAATCACTCGAATCCGAATCAGGACCGAGACTCGGAAAAGAGAGAGAAGGAGAGATAGTCGAGAGAAGGAGGGAGAGAGATGAGAGAAAGAAGAGAGAGAAGAGAGAGATGAGAGAGAGGAGATATTCACCCTTCAAACATTCCTTCGGAATTACTATACTGAGCGGCATTCAAGATATTAAATTAATAAAAAATTTAAAAAGATTGATGAAAAAATTTTCATATATATTCGAAAACTTTAGAGAAAAAAAAAAGTTTAGCGATACGACAACATGATTGAAGGATTCCTTTTCGATCAAAGTCTGATTTGCCTTCACGTTTCCAGCAAAAGCAAAGTCCCGAAATGAAGGACAGAGTGAAACGTCTTACAAAGCAGCGAGCAATGCTCAGAGCACAGTTTTAAGACCACAAGTAAATTCTCAGACATCC